>WURV02067894.1:0-21262 GCA_011762755.2 Epimenia babai | reverse complement strand
TCGCCCGTCACAAGATAACGCTCTGTATTCCTGCGCACAAAAATGGCGTTCGGAAGATCGTGAATTCGCTTAATAATACCCGATGGATCAAAACCTCTAGCACAATAATCACCTAGAAAAGCGTACCCATCAACGCCCCCACGTTCTTCAATATCTTGTAATACTGCGTCTAACGCAATCGAGTTGCCATGTATATCAGATAGAAATGCAATACGCATGTACTTTACCTTGAGACCAACCTACGAGCATTTTTACTTATACATTTATGCGACGTGATTATTATTCCAGTACAGACCCAACAAAATCAGGATAGCCTCGTAGAAAATCTTGGAATGATGTTGGCTTTTTGCCCGCTAATTGCACCATCGTAGGAACAAATAGCCCATCACCTGTACCAATAACAATATTCCAATCATATTCCACAACCTCTCCGGGGCGAATCTCCCCAAAAGCAATGTGCCCGCCCAGAATCTTGAGTTGTTTTCCGTTCCAGTAGGTAAATGTACTAGGCCAAGGGGTAAATGCACGAACGAGTCGTTCAATTTGCCGTGTGGACATATTCCAATCAATGTGCCCCTCTTTTTTATCAATTTGCGGCGCATAAGTTATCCCCGTTTCAGATTGTGAGCGGGGTTCAATTGTGCCAGACAAATACCCAGGGAGCGTATGTACCAACAAATCTCCGCCAAGACCTGCCAATTTATCATGTAACGATTGTCCAGTTTCATCAGGATCAATAACAATCGTTGCCTGCGACAATATTGGACCGGTGTCTAAGCCCGCATCCATTTTCATAATTGTAATGCCTGTTTCCTCATCACCTTCTTTCAGTGACGCATGAATAGGTGATGCGCCACGCCAGCGTGGAAGTAATGACGCATGAACATTAATTGAACCGAATTCGGGAATATCCAAAATTTCCTGCGGTAAAATTTGCCCAAAAGCCGCCACAACATAAACATCAGCTTGCCATTGCTGAAGCATTTCAATAGCTTCTGCTCTGCGAATTTTCTCCGGTTGAAAAGTTGGGATATCATGCTCTAAAGCAAATTCTTTAATGGGTGATTGTTTGATTTGTTGTTTTCGCCCCGCAGGACGATCCGGTTGCGTGACAACGCCAATCACCTCATGATGCTTAGTTAATGCGTTGAGGGTTGGTACCGCGAAATCTGGCGTTCCCATAAATACAATTTTTGCCATGAACTCTATTTCCCTTTTAGTTGCTTGTCGGTCATTACGTGGCGTGGTAGTATCATTATTTAATTATTGTATAGGTTGCTGTGGATTGTGTCTATGATGCCTAAAAGGTGGTTATTGGCAAACCCTTTACCACCAGAACAATTACATCGTTACAAGAACATGAGTCCTGTGTTAGCGCAGGTTCTTTTTAATCGCGGGTTTGAGAATCCGCAGGACGCTTATCGCTTTTTATACGCGAAAACAGACGACATCACCCAAAACCCTTTTTCAATGGGCGGGATGCAAAACGCGGTTGGTCGCATTCGGAAAGCAATTAAGCAGAATGAACCCATTGTTGTCTATGGTGATTTTGATGCGGACGGCGTGACATCAACAACATTATTGGTACAAGCCCTCAGTATTTTGGGCGCAAATGTTCATCCCTATATTCCACATCGTATTGATGAAGGTTATGGATTAAATAGCCCTGCATTGCATAGTTTGGCAAAAAAGGGCGTAAAACTCATCATCACGGTGGATTGCGGAATTCGCTCAGTTGAAGAAATCAAGGACGGCAAATCTGCGGGTCTTGATATGATTATCACCGACCACCATTCAATTGGTCCTGAAGTCCCCAATGCCTTTGCAGTCGTCAACCCAAAGCTAGATAGCGAAGACAACCCATTGATGTTAGCAGGCGTCGGCGTAGCTTATATGGTAGCTAAAGCCCTATTTATTGCTGAACAAAAAAATGGTAATAATAAATTCACACGCTCTTCTAACGGCAATCATCGTGAGTTCCATCCTGATTACCTGCTTGACTTGGTCGCAATTGGCACTGTCGCCGACTTAATGCCCCTCAATCGCTTAGAAAACCGTACATTGGTTCGGCGTGGATTAGACGTACTCAATAAAGCGCGTCGCCCCGGCATTCGCGCACTATTAGATATTATTGGCGTTAACCCCGGTAAAGTCACCGCACAATCTATCGGTTTTGGGCTTGGTCCACGTATCAACGCCGCCGGACGCTTAGATAGTGCCATGATCGCATATAAATTACTATCCGCCACCAACATTGATGAAGCGAAACGCTGGGCAGATCAATTACAAGAATTAAGCGTTAAACGCCAAGACATCACCCGCCAAGCACAAGCAACAATCGAAGAACGCTTAGGTGATCATGATGATAGCCTGCCCTTAATATTCGCATCAGATGCGAGCTTTGAACCGGGGATTGTCGGTTTAGTGGCGGGACGTATCGCAGAAGAATATTTTCGCCCTGCTATCGTCATGGAAGAAGGCGAAACCGAAAGTCGCGCCTCATGCCGAAGCATTCCACAATTTGACATCACAACAGCCTTAGATAAATGTGCAGATTTACTGGTACGTCATGGTGGGCACGCATTGGCAGCAGGTTTTACTGTTATGAATAAAAACATCCCTGCCCTACGTGAACGCCTCATGTCGATGGCAGAAGACACACTATCCGGTCAAACATTAGTCCCTACGTTAGAAATTGATGCCGAACTTGATATCCATCACCTCAATTTCAAATTAGTAGACGAATTAGAATTATTACAACCAACTGGACATAGCAATTCTAACCCAGTGTTTATGACTAAAAATGTCCATGTCGCGGAATGCCGAACCGTTGGACGTGATGGCAATCATCTCAAACTCAAAATTTCACGCGCCAGCCAACCACCACTCGATGCAATCGGGTTCGGTCTAGGCGGATGGGCACATGAGATGCCCGACCGCATTGACATCGCCTATCAGATTGAAATCAACGAGTGGCATGGACGACAAAATTTACAAGCAAATTTACAGGATATCCGACCTGCTACCCATGATTAAACGTTTAAAACATACACAGTGGTCTATAATTCTTTTATGTCTATTGCTGTCACAGTTACTCAGCACAACAATCGCGCAAGATGATGTCATCACCATACAAGAACCACCTGAAAACATTTTTGGCATTGTCGAAGGTATATGGTTCCCCGAATTGACTTGCGATTTAGGAGTCGGCTGGGAACGCTTGATCTTTGACTGGGCGGGACATCAACCCAACAGCCCCGATGAATGGATGGGTTTCCTCAACATCCCTGACGAATGGATATGGGCAGCGAATGATTGCAACCGTGAAATCATCGCAGTCATCAAAAACGTGCCAGCATGGGCAACTGATGGCACAGCAGGAATCGGTGTACCACGCGGGCTAGATTTACCCATTGATGACCCAAATAATGTATGGGCGCGTTTTATGCGTCAATTCGCTGAGTATTATTCAAGTCGTGGTATCCATCGCTTCATCATCATGAATGAACCCGATATTCAAGCAGGCACTTATGGCTATGAATTTGAAGGCACGGTTGACGATTATTATCAAATGATACGTGTCGCTTACCTTGCCTCTAAACAAGGCAATCCCGCATCAATTATTCACCTTGCAGGCACAACCTATTGGCATGACATCAATTCTGGTGAACGCCTCTACACAGACCGCCTTTTAGAACGCATCACACAAGACCCTGACGCTGAAGCCAATAATTATTACTTCGATGCCCTCAGCTTACATATCTATTTCCGCAGTGATACCGTTTATGATATTGTGCGCGTTTATCGGGATTTGATGGATGGCTACGGACTAACCGAAAAAGCCATCTGGATCACTGAAACCAATGCTAGCCCTAACTTAGACCTCAATTGGCTGGTTGAACGCCCCCAATTCCAAATTACATTAGAGCAACAAGCGTCGTTCATCGTACAGTCAACAGCATTGGGATTAGCGGCAGGTGCTGAACGCATCGCCGTTTATAAATTATTCGACCAGCAATTACCAGCAGGCGCAGAATCATTCGGCTTACTCAACCCAGCATCTGCTGAACCACGTCCTGCATTTTACAGTTGGCAGATGGTGATTGACCGCTTTATAGGGGTTACACAAGCATCATTAGCGCAAACAGACACGGCAGACATCGTACAAATGACGCACATGAATAATCAGCAAACGATTGTCATGTGGTCACGTACAGAAGATGTAACACAAATCGAGGTCAGTGCCACATCAAACAAAGCCTATTTGGTCGATCAATATGGCAATATGGCAATTATCCGCCCTGAAAACGGTGTTTATACCTTAACCTTAGCAGGCGCGATTTGTGAACCAGATGAAGGGTGTCCAGTTGGTGGTGTCGTATCTATCTTAATCCAGCCAAACGACGAAACAATCATCACCGAAATAATCAACGATAATCGCACCCTTTTATCATTTGAGTAATGCACCGCATGACTAACGGTGTGCAATTCCCGTTTTTGTGATGATAATAGTAATATGAAATCAATTTGAGCGTATAGGACATTAGTGATGAGTGAAAACCAAATACCATCTGTCTTGAACAAGCCAGAAAACGAAATACAGTTTTCATATGGCGGACAAGCAGTTATTGAAGGCGTTTTGATGCGCGGTGCCAACACAATGGCGATTGCCGTTCGTGACCCTGAAGGACGCATCGTTATCCATGAGCAACCTTTGAATAAACATTTATATCGCGGAAGAATCGCTAAAACCCCATTTGTACGCGGAATCGTCGGTTTATGGGACGCAATGGGATTAGGTACTCGCGCTTTAATGTGGGCAGCAGACGTAGCACTTGGTGAAGACGAAGAAGACATCAGTTTTAACGGACCTATCGGATTTGCAACGGTAGCATTTTCACTTGTTATCGGTGTCGGGATATTTTTCTTCCTCCCAACAACAGCCGCTACCGTCATTGGTGGATGGCTCGGGCTAACAGGCGAAGCAGGTGCCGCACCCATTGGTCTGAACGCTACACTGATTAACCTCATTGAAGGTGTTATCCAACTCGTATTGTTGATCGCCTACATTTGGGCAATTGGTCTTATGGAAGATGTTAAACGACTATTTGGATATCATGGCGCAGAACACAAAACCATCAACGCTTATGAAGCTGGCGCAGAACTCACACCTGAAATCGTAGCAAAGTACCCAATCGAACATCCCCGTTGTGGTACAGCATTTCTGCTCACAGTTGTATTCGTCAGTATTTTCGTATTCTCATTATTAGGTCGCCCACCTTTTGCATTACTGATTCTATCTCGTGTGATCTTAATTCCTGTTATCGCGGGAATCGCCTATGAATTTTTACGGTTTACAGCGAAGAACATCGAAAATCCAATTATCCGCATGATCGTCAAACCAAACTTAGCCTTACAACATTTAACCACCCGCCAACCTGATTTGGATATGATCGAAGTAGCGATTGTCTCATTTAAACGGGTACTCTTATCAGAAGGTTTGATGACAGAAGAAGAAGCGGCAGTTCCAACCGAGCTTAAGCCACAAGATACAACCTTCTCACGCGCATACCGTGAAGAACAAGAAGAGAAAAAAGCAAAGGCTGAAGCTGAAGCCGAAAAAGAAGATACTGCAAAATCTGAATTAGAAGAACCCGTCGCCGCCACCGATTAGAATTCAAAATGATGAAAATCAGCTTATTTACAGTAATGGTGCCGGATATCACACCTGAGCAACTGGCACCAAAACTCAAGCAAGCAGGTTACAGCGGTGTTGAATGGCGCATCAAGCATATACCCCCAGAAGTCAAACAGCAACAACCCTCATTCTGGGGGAATAACCTGTGTACTTTTGCACCCACTGAGGAAGATGCAAAACGAGCGCGGATAATTTCTGAAGAGGCAGGATTATCTATTCCATCTCTAGGGACTTATATCGACGTAGGTGATTTGGATGCTGTCCGATCAGCATTACGTTTTGCACAAATTGCAGGGGCAGATTGCATTCGCGTTGGCACTGGGAGAATCGGCACAGCCTCTTTTGCACAATTATTCAAAGATACACGCACATTTCTAACTGAAGTCGAAAAGCTAGCACAACAATACAAAATCAAAGCACTGATCGAAACGCATCATGTGACAATCAGCGCGAGTGCATCCGGCGCATATCGTCTGGTTGAAGGCTTAAACCCTGAATATATCGGTGTGCTTTATGATCCAGGTAACATGGTGTTTGAAGGCTACGAAGACTATCGTATCGGTATAGAGCTACTCGGCGAATACCTTGCCCATGTCCATATCAAAAATGCCAACTTTAAACGACCCGAAAATGGCGGATTGTGGCAACCGCAATTCTCCGCAATTGAAGATGGCGTAGTCGATTGGGGCAAGTTATTTAGTGCATTACACGAAGCTAGTTATGATGGCTGGCTCGGCATAGAAGATTTCAGCAACGCCCGAACTAGCGAAGAAGCCATCACGCATAATATTCAGTTTATTCAAGATCGCCTCAACAAAGTAGGCTAAGGCGTATGCTCTAAAAGTCAGATCGCATAAAAAACCATTTGGTTCACACAACCTCACTAATCCATGTTCCCTTTACCTAGCAATGCCTATATAGAACGGTCAATATTTAACCAATTGAACGGAGATTCTACCGTCTTTTACGTTTCAAATTCTTCACAAAATTCACTAACCGAAAACTATTACTTTTTGTTTCTCTGTTTAACAGGGCATTTTCCCCTTAACTTTTACGCCAAATCGCCTATTTTCCTATTACATAGCAACTCGTAACAACATTTTTTTCACTTGATACAGTGACCTTATTCTCCCGCCATGCGTTTCAGTTCATACAGTTTAGTCAATGCTTCAATCGGACTCATATTATCTACTTCAAGTGTCCGTAATTCAGCCAATACCGGATTTTCTGGCGCACTGAAGAAGCTCAATTGTTGGGGTTTATCATCTTGCTTATCGTCATCGGGCAAGGTCATCGGCAACTGGAAGTCACTGCCCTCAGTCTCCAATTGCTCCAACAACTGTTTCGCACGTTCCACAACGGGGCGTGGCATCCCTGCCAACTGCGCCACATGCACCCCATAACTACGGTCTGCGCCACCAGGAAGCACTTTATGCAAGAACACAATTTCCTCACCACGCTCCGTCACACCGACATTGTAATTACGAGTACGGGGGAGGATTTCCGGCAATGTCGTCAACTCGTGGTAATGCGTGGCGAACAACGTGCGTGTATTCAAACGCGGGTTATTATGGATATATTCAATCACCGCTCGGGCAATCGCCAAACCATCATACGTCGATGTCCCCCGCCCTACTTCGTCTAGAATCACCAAACTACGATTGGTACTACCAGACAACAATCGCGCAGTCTCAACCATCTCCACCATAAACGTACTTTGTCCGGCATGAATTTCATCTTGCGCGCCGATACGTGCAAATATGCGATCAACCAAACCAATCGTAGCTTCATCAGCAGGCACGAAGCTACCAATTTGCGCCATCAATGTGATAATCGCCACCTGCCGAATGTAGGTTGATTTACCGGACATATTCGGTCCAGTAATGATATGCACCCGTGATTCCGTGTCAAAATGGGTATCATTAGGCACATACCGATATCCACCATCCAATAATTTCTCTACAACAGGATGCCGTCCATCACGGATAATCAAAGTATCATCTTCGGTTAAAGTCGGGCGAACATACCCTTCCCTAACGGCAACATCCGCCAATGACAGAAACGCATCCAGATGTGCGACCATACGCGCAGTATCGAGTAAACGTTTATTATGTTGTGCCAATTCAAGACACAATTTTGCATACAGATCACGCTCAACGGCAAGAATTTCTTCTTCAGCATTAAGCACTAAGGTTTCGTATTCTTTAAGTTCAGGTGTTATGTAGCGTTCAGCATTAACGAGTGTCTGTTTACGAATGTAGTCATCTGGCACATTCTCGGATTGCGCTTTGCTGACTTCAATGTAGTAGCCAAAGACCTTATTAAAACCGACTTTCATCGTCGCTATTCCTGTGCGTCGGCGTTCAGCAGGTTCAAGGTTAGCAATCCAATCCCGCGCATGTTTACTCGCTTCTAAGATGTCATCAAGTTCCTGAGCGTATCCAGGGCGAATAATCCCAATATTGTTTAGTGTCGCGGGTGGATCATCTGTCAATGCCCGCCCGATTAGCTCATAAACTTCTTCACACGGGTCAAGGCGTTCATGCAATGTTTGTAATTGAGGAATGCCATCAACTAAGCTCTGTAAACGGGGAATTGCATCCAAACTTTGACGTAATCCAAGCAAGTCTCTCGGTCCTGCTTTACCAATAACCAGACGATTAGCCAAGCGTTCAATATCGGATACTGATTTAAGGATGTCCCGAATTTCCACGCTCAGAGGCTCATCATTAACCAACGCTTCTACTGCATCCAAACGAGCAGAAAGGCGACTGATCTGCAATAAGGGCTGATTGAGCCATGTGCGTAGTAAACGCGCCCCCATCGCAGTCACAGTGCGATCTAACACCCCTAACAAACTACCACGTGCTTTCCCACCACGAATCGTTTCAGTCAATTCTAAGTTGCGGCGTGTAAATTGATCCAGCACCATAAAATCAGCAGTAGAATATGCACGAATCGTTGTCAATTGTCCAAGATTATTCTTCTGCGTATCCCGCAAGTAGCTCAATACAGAACCCGCCACACTAATCGCTGAGTTTTGATTTTTCAGTCCATAGCCATCAAGTGTCCGTACATTGAAATGCGCGCATAATGCTTGTTCTGCAGTGCTATATTCAAAACGCCAATCTTGCACTGACGTTAAATGAATTTCTGTCGGTAATGATACCCCACGCTCAACCCAACTTTCCGGCATGATAACTTCACGCGGATTAAGACGAGCAAGTTCTTCTAAAACCAATACGCCTGCGTTATCACCTTGAAATTGTGTTGTGGCAAATTCCCCCGTTGAAATATCAACATATGCCACCCCTGCTTGATTCCATTGTCCATTTTCAGGGTCGCCAATTGGCATAATTCCCATCAAGTAATTATGTTCTGCTTCCGCCAATAATTCTGGCTCAGTCAGTGTTCCGGGGGTAATAACACGCAAAACTTCACGATCCACAGGTCCCTTGCCATCGGGTTCACTGGTTTGCTCACACACAGCAACGTGATATCCCTTTTCGATCAAACGAGCGATGTAATTATCAGCCGCATGATGAGGCACACCAGCCATTGGTACTCGATTAGCTTTTTTATTAAAACTGCGCCCAGTTAATGTCAGGTCAAGTTCACGCGCCGCCGTCTCGGCATCCTCATCAAACATTTCGTAAAAATCACCCATACGAAATAAAAGAATGCAATCAGGGTATTGCGCTTTAATATCTAAATATTGTTGGCGAACAGGTGTCACTCGCGCCATGATATTCTTCCTGTTTTTGTATTCAAGTATGTTTATATAAAAGCAAATGGAAATTATTTTGGCAATTATTTATGCTAATAATCACATAAAATCAAGTTAGTTATACTTAGACATGGGACTGTCAAGATGGTTGTGTTATTCTATCAAGGGTTACGAAATATAAGAATACTAGAACATTCGTTTAAGGACAACATAAGGGGATAATACAACCATGTCAGAGCTGATTATTGGTGTTGATCTTGGCGGCACACGCATTCGCTCTGCGCTACTTGATCAACGATTGGAAATCATAAAACGAGAAGAAACTTTCACCCTCGCTGATGAGGGGTTAGAGCCAACACTCGGGCGTATTAAAGAAATGATTCGCAAGGTATTACCCAAAGATGGTAAAGTCGCGGGCATCGGTATTTCAGCACCCGGACCGCTGAATCCAGAAACAGGTGTTATCGTTCATCCTCCCAACCTCCCCGGTTGGCAAGATGTGCCATTGGGCGACATTTTGCATGAAGAGTTTGGCGTACCAATTTATGTTGGTAATGATGCCAATGTTGCCGTTCTTGCTGAAGCAACACTCGGCGTTGCTAAAGGCTATACACATGCAATTTACCTGACCATTAGCACAGGCATTGGTAGTGGCATGATCTGTGATGGGCGCTTAGTTCTTGGTGAATCGGGCTTAGGTGCAGAAGCTGGTCACATGATTATGTTAGTAGAGGATCGTGTGTCATCTCTTGAAGAAGAAGCAGCAGGTCCCGATATGGCGGCGCAAGCAGTTACACAAATCAAAAATGGTAGACCATCAAAAATCAGCGATCTTGTAGATGGCGATTTGGATAAAGTGAACGGTAAGACAGTGGGTGATGCCGCCAAAGCCGGTGATGAACTTGCATTAGAAATCGTCCAACGTGCCGGTAAAATTTTCGGATTGGGTATCATCAATTTACTATTATTATTCAACCCATCAATTGTTGTTATTGGTGGTGGTGTGGCTAATCTTGGTGACTTGATCTTTGACCCAATGAATGAAGCAATTCGCAAGCACACAATTGATTCTGCTTATTGGCGTGATTTAAAAATCGTCGCACCCAAATTTGGTGAAGATGTCAGTATCTACGGCGCGGCAGTATTGGTACCGACCAAAGGCGGTGTCGTTGATGTTCGTGAAGTCATCAAGCAATTAGAAGGCTGATAATCTATAGCAAATCACTTGAGCATTGTTAATTTTGCATCAGAATTGACGATATATTTATATTTGTCAAATACGGGACGTGTTACAATCAAACCATGTTAATGTTACCTGATTTTCGTGTTCGCCAACGTGATTTTCTATTAGAGATTTCACGCGCCATTACTGCCCAGCTTGATTTAGGGGAGGTATTGCGCCGTGTCCTCAATGCGTCAGTCATCATGCTTGCCGGACAATCTGGCTTGATTGCCTTACGCGCCCCCGATGGACGCTTTTATATTCGTGCTGTGAGTGGTGTAGATAGCGAAAAAGTTCCACAATTAAACAACTACTTGCATGAGTTATTTGACAATTACGAAGACAAAGGCGATAACAAAGCACTCAATGCTCGTCTGCGTGTAATGATGTCAGAAATTAGCTCGAAATTACGTCAATCCGTCGCACTTCCCTTAGTTTTTGCTAATGAACCGCAAGGGTTATTAATTGTTTTTCGCAATTATCAAAGTGGTGCAAATACGAATGATCTACAGATTTTGCAGAGCTTTGCTGACCAAGCCGCGATCGCTGTTAACAATGCACAACTCTACGAACGCATCGATCATGAGCGTCGGCGGTTAGCCGCCATTCAAGATCATAGTGGTGATGGCATTCTCATATTAAGTGCCGATTTAGAAATTTTACGCATGAATCATGCCCTTGAGCGAATGATAGGTTGGTATGCCGAAGATGCTCTTGGGCATTTACAAGATGAAATTGTCATCTGGCATCGCCGTGAACAAGGCGACCTGAACGAAGCACTTAACAACGGATGGCCCTTTAATGCCAATGGCGATTTACCTAGCGAATCAACACTCTATGTTGAAGGGGATATCATTCGTCCTGACGATATAACATTAAGCATCGGCATTACATATGCCCCGATGCTTACCGCAGATGGTCAATTAGAGAGCATCATCGCCAATGTACGCGACATTACAAATTTCCGCAAAGCGCAAGAGATGCAAAATACGTTCATTTCTGTTGTTTCGCATGAGTTAAAAACGCCTGTCGCCATCATCAAAGGTTATGCCGCTACTCTTCGTCGCACTGATGCTGAATGGGATCGAGATATTATTCTGGATAATTTAGCAGTCATCGAAGACGAAGCAGATCGCCTTGATGGTCTGATTCAAAATCTGCTAACAGCCAGTAAAATTCAAGCCCAACGAGATATTCACTTAGACAAGGGTGAAGTTTGGTTGGATGAATTAGTCCAGCGCGCAGTTGAACGTGTTAGCAATCAAGCACGAATCCATACTTTTAAACTATGGTTTGCTGAAGATTTCCCGCCAATTATGGCAGATGAAGCACGCTTAAGGCAGGTTATTGATAACCTACTCAATAACGCAATGAAATACTCACCGGAAGGTGGCGAAATCGCTATTTTCGGTCTGTATGATGATGATTCTGTGACTATTAAAGTCAAAGATCTCGGAGTAGGTATGACTGATACCGATCAACGGCGTGTATTTGAACGCTTTTTCCGAGTTGATGGCAAATTAAGTCGCAAGACACAAGGCACTGGATTAGGCTTATATCTATCTAAAGCGATTATTGACGCGCATGAAGGCGTAATCGGTGTGAATAGCAAACCCAGTAAGGGATCAACATTTTATTTTACAATTCCACGACGTTAAACCATAACAACTGAAACATAATTGGAGACTCCATGCCTCATATTAATCCACTAACCGTTAATTGCACCACTTGTGGTCAACCATTTCCTGCTCAAGTTCGCAGTTATATTGATGTCACAGAAGACCCAGAGGGTAAGCTCTTACTCTTGAATGGGCGCTTAAACGCCAATGCCTGTCCGCACTGTGGCAATATGAATACAGTGATGGCATCTATCCTTTATCATGATCCAGATAAAGAATTGCTAGTCGCGCATGTTCCAATGGAACTAAATATTGATAATGCCCAACAAGAACGCATCATTGGTAACATGATGAATGCACTCCCCAAAGAGAATTTCAAAGCATATATGTTCTCTCCAAAACGCGCCTTAACCTTAAAAGCACTCACTGAAATGATATTAGAGGCTGATGGCGTTACACCAGAGATGATGAAAGAGCAAGAAAAGCGCGTCGAAATTGCACAAGAATTACTCAGTGCGACGAATGATGAACGCCCTACCCTAATCGAAAAATATGATGATCTTATCAATGAACAATTCTTCCAAGTGTTGGCAATGATGGCGCAACGCATGATGGAAGAAGGTCGCCCAGATATGGCGCAACAAGTGATGGTTATTCAGTCGCAAATTGCACAATTATCAACTGTCGGCAAAGCACTCATTGAGCAACAAGAAAAACAAGAGCAAACAGTTCGTGAAGTCGCTAATGAGATAGAGACACTCGGCGCAAATGCAGACCGTGAATCCTTCTATGAGCTTGCCGTGACATACATGGGTAACGATGAGCGTTTACAAGCATTAATCGGCTTGGCACGTCCAGCTTTTGATTATCAATTCTTGCAAGATATGAGTGCAAAAATCGAGCAAGCTCCCGCAGATGAACGTGAAAACCTCACAAATCTACGAAATCAAATTATTGAGCTAAGCAATGCGGTTGACCAACAATCACAAAAAATCATGCAAAATGCGGCAGGCTTCTTACAAGCAGCATTGAATCACCCTCAACCAGAGGAATTCCTGAAAAGCAATGCCCATATGGTTGACGACACACTGCTACAGGTGTTAATGGCGAATATCCAAGAAGCCGAAAAACGCGGCGATATACAAAGTTCAGCCAAGCTCAAAGAAATCTACACATTTATTGTGAGTTTGCTTGAAGGGCAAATGCAACCTGAGTTACGCTTTGTAAATGCTTTGCTTTCAACAAAATCTAATGATGAAGCCAAAACAATGATCGCAGAACAAGCGAAAGACTTTGGTGATGAGCTATTAGAAGTCATGGATGCTGTGAACGCAATCCTCATCCAACAAGGCAATCAACCGTTACAAGATCGCCTTGGAGAACTACGTAAAGAGGTCGAATTGGTTTTAGCATAACCAAACTGCACACGTAGGCTTGACGTAATCTATGCAAACAGGCAGAATCATAGTAATTAGTGACAAACGAAATATGGCAGATTTTCAACTGAGGAGAAAACTCGGTGTCAACAGAAATCATACAAGCCCCTGAAATTGCAACAGAGGCAGATGAACAACCTAAAGCAAACCCACGTACAGGGCAAAACGCACTAACATTAGGGTTATCCTTACTTGCTGGTTCTGGCGCAACATTAATGATTGTTGCACTCGGTATTGGCGTGGTTGGTGGAGAAAACAATCAAAATTTAGTTGGTTTGTTACTTATCATTGGTCTTGGGATTCTAATCGGTGGTGTCGTTGCATGGGCTGGCGTAGTACAACCATGGGCAAATTTTGACGACATCAATGAACCACAATACTTCGGACATCATCACGAAGAACATCATGATGACGACGAACACGCCGACAAAGATACCCACTAAATGGACTGCCAATAGGAATGTCGCGCCGTAAAATACCAGATCGTGAGCCTATTGGCGATGCGTTTTCAGGCATCATCTTAAACTATGATGATAAATACGCTCTAGCTTATGATCCGCCTCAAGAAGGTGGACTTGAAATACTAGCTCAGGGTGATTTTATGGTGCGGTATGGAGTGCGCTATCTGGGTAAACCACATCTCTCCATTGTACCGGGCTTAGTAGCACTCGATTATGGAGATATGCTAACAGGCGAAGAAGCGTGGCATTTCTTGTTGAAGAAAAGTAACTTACACCCACGTGGTGATGTACTCGGTTATCGTAATGACGGCACTGATGAGATGATTACCATTAAATTACTTGATCTTGCACTTGATCTTGAGGTATTGGTTTATGCAAATGAAACAGAGACCACACCACTAGCAAGTGTAACAGGATTAATTACATCAACTGATAAATTAATTCCCCCTCACATGAAGGAATATCTGCCGCACTATCAAACAAATCAAGATTGGAAAGCGGCAACAGGAAATTTATGACAGACAACGAACAAAACATTGACAGTGTATTTAGCGATGATTGGTCAGAAGAAACGCACCGTTCTGGTGTTATTGTAGTGGTAGGACGACCAAATGTCGGCAAATCCACATTAATTAACACTATCTTGGGGCAAAAAATCGCAATTGTTACCAATAAGCCTCAAACTACACGGAAGAATCAGTTAGGTATCTATACACAAAAAGACGGACAAATCCTCTTTGTTGATACCCCAGGACTCCATAAACCTCATCATAAACTGGGTGAATATATGGTTGATGTAGCAGAAAATGCCATCAAAGACGCTGATTTAATCTTATGGGTATTAGACTCTTCCGAAAAACCAAAACGCAGTGATGAATTCATTGCCGAAACCCTGAAGAAACTCAAAGGGAATACGCCAATTATTCTGGCATTAAATAAATCAGACTTACTAGAAGTACCCAGCATCGCACCGGAAGCACACCTAGAATTAATCGATCATGATTTAGCCCAGATGCTCAGCGCCCAAGAAACATGGAATGTTCGCCATCTTATCAAGCAACTCTTAGCGCATTTGCCATTAGGACCGCGCTACTACCCTGCCGACCAAGTGAGTGAAGTCAGTATGCGCTTCATTGCGGCAGAAGTTGTACGTGAGAAGATCATCCTCAACACTGAGCAAGAAATTCCCCACGCAGTAGCCGTCGAGGTTGATGAATTCAAAGAACGTAGTGAAGATATGACTTATATCAGTGCTATCGTCTATGTGGAGCGGGATTCACAAAAAGGCATTATTATCGGTAAAAGAGGGGCTATGATCAAAACAATTGGTCAACTTGCCCGTGAAGAGCTATCCACGATTATTGGCACAAAAGTCTACCTCGATTTGCGGGTAAAGGTATTAAAAAATTGGCGTAGTGATGAGAACTTTATGAAACGTCTTGGCTATAAAGTCTCAAACTCGAATGAGCGTTAATTATCAAATCAGTTGATTGTGATGCTAAGCATCTTTAAACCTTATTAAGTGTATGTAAAGCCAGCCTATGAAAACTTTTGACACAATCATTGTTGGTGGCGGTATCGTCGGTTTAACATCCGCATTTATCTTAAGCCAACAAAAGAAAAATGTACTCCTGATTGAACAACGCACTTTTGGTCATGATGGAGGTAGTTCACATGGTGATGGACGAATGACCCGTTATGCTTACGGCGCTGATGAAGCAATTTATCTGGAAATGGTCAAGCAATCATTCACAGGGTGGGAAAAATTAAGTCAACTAGGCAAAATACCACTCGTACAAACAACGGGTTTACTCAATTTTGGTTCACCTAATAGTATTCATCTCAAGGAACTAGAAATTGCATTTGCTGATAGTAAAATCGCATATGAGCATTTAACTGCCAGCGAATGTAATCAACGATTTCCACAATTTCGCGTTGAGCCAGATACAGAAATCATTTACGAACCAAGCGGAGGTATTATCTTCGCAGACAAAGCGATTCAAACGCTGGTAAATTTATGCCAAGATGCGGGAGTCACCTTAATTACAGGTGAACGGGTGCAACGCATTATCCCACATAATGATTTAGTTACGGTCAAAACGCAGACGGAAACAAACTATACGGGTAAATCAGCTGTCATTGCAACAGGTGGGTGGGCAAATCACCTGCTAGCAGAATTAGATATCAAGCTCGATTTGGAAGTCACGCAAGAGCAATTCGCATTTTTCCGCTCGACAGGTGATCTTAATCATACGGTTGGCACAATGCCTAACTGCCTTGATTATCATACTGACCAGCCTCTATATAGCCTTTCAGAAGTCGATGGCAACGGGGTTAAAGTTGGTTGGCATCATACAGGAAAAGTAATTAATGCTGATAATCCATTAGCAGTGGATCAAGAAGCGCTTGAAGTCGTTATTGATTTTGTAAAACGCCGTTTTCCATACCTGAATCCAAATCCCATTAGTGTAAAACCTTGTCTCTATACCAATACCGCAGACTATCATTTTGTAATGGATCGTCACCCCCTATTTTCAAATATCATTTTAGCCGTTGGATTCTCCGGTCACGGATTCAAATTTGGTACTGTTCTCGGTGAGATAGTCGCCTCATTGATTAATCAAACGACGCCTCCTGTTCCAATTGAGTTATTCTCACTAGACCGATTCAATAAACCTGATTTATTAAAACGTCGCGTCACTGCTTAAATAATCTGTTTTCACACATTTACTTTATAACAACGTAGCAATTATCACTGCATCAAGATGTGAAATGAATGATGGTATAGAATCAAAAAACCCGTCCTAAAAAGACGGATTTTTCAAAAAGAAGTTGGAAGGAGAGAGAAAAATAACTTAACTAATAGTTCGCAGATAAGAAATTTAAGGGATCAGCATTCCTCTATGTTCTTATCTGGCAAGAATTTAACACATTTACTATGAGATTGCAAAAACTCATCCCCCTCATAATTTCATCATGGTAAACTTGTCAAAAACACCCTACCCGCTTCAACATCATCGTTAATTTGTGCAATCAAAGCCTTTAAATTATCGAACTTAGCTTCTGGTCGGAGATATTTTTCAAATGTAATTGTCAACGTTTGTCCATAAATATCACGGTTAAAATCAAGTAAATAAGCTTCTACAGTGACTCCCTTATAAGCAAAAGTCGGACTCACACCGACATTGGTCATCGCCATGAAGCGTTGACCATCGAGATATGCCCAGCCTGCATAAACGCCATTAGCTGGAATAACTTGCTTATCCCAAATTTGAGTATTTGCTGTTGGAAAACCAATTTGCCGTCCACGCTTTTCACCATGTATAACTTCACCGCGTAAGGCATAACCACGACCAAGCCAATCACGGACTTTGTCAATCTTGGCGTTTTGCAATGCCTCGCGAATCAGCGTGCTACTAATGATTTTATGCGCGTCATTTTGGGTTTGCACAAGTTCAATCGCCTCAACCGAAAACCCTTTTGCCTGCCCCTGTTCAATCAAGAAAGGGATATCACCTTCACGTTTATAGCCTAATGCAAAATCCGAACCGACACGCAACACCTTCATATTAAGATGTGTAAGGAGCTTATCGACAAATTCTATCGCCCTAATTTCCCGTGTTTCCGCATCAAAAGGATGGGTAATCACATAATCAACACCTAGTTTAAGCAATTCTTCGGCTCGTTGCTCCGGTGAGGTGAGATAATATCGCCCCTCTAATCCCCGTAAAACAATGTCTGGGTGCGGAAAAAAGGTCAAAACAACAGCGAGTTGATCGTTGTTATGGGCGGATTCGACGACTTGGCGAATCAAGTGCTGGTGTCCAATATGCACGCCATCAAATACACCCACAGTCACCATTGAGGGCTTGTCTAAATGAGCATTGCTAAGATCATGAATATGTTCAGGCATGGAGATATACACGGCTTCCTAAAACGGTTAATTCGAGGGTAAGAATACCTTATGGGGTCGCCACATGCCATCCTTAGCTTTAAGTATAGCAAGTAACTTTTCATCGGGTGTATAGGCTTGTGCGAGTTCGATATCGTCCGTTGGTTTTACGTTTAGTGGTGAGCGTCCATGTTGAATATGGATTACGTCATCAGCATCCAAATGTACAATTGGCATATCAGTTAAACCAAATTCAGGAGGCAGGACATATTGTTCCCACTTCTCATCTTCAAGAACGGTCTCAATCGAAACAGCATTTTCCAGCGTAAATGCCCCGCTCCCGCTTCGCACCAAGCCAGATAAATGCGCACCAACGCCAAGCGCCTCACCCATATCATAGGCAAGACTACGAATATAGGTTCCTGCGCTACACGTCACATCAATAATAAATTCTGGTGATTGCCATTCAACCAATGTCACATCATGTATCGTGATTGGACGTTTCGGGCGTTCAACCGTTTTACCAGCCCGCGCCAAATCATAAAGTTTTTTTCCACCCTGCTTGATTGCGCTAAACATCGGCGGTAACTGCTTAATATGACCTGTAAATTGCGGAAACAACGCCATAACCATCTCTTGTGTGATATGAGAGGCGTCTTGTGTCGTTTGGATAGTACCTTCTGCATCGTAGGTATCTGTGGTTTTACCCAGATAAACAGTTGCACGATACGTTTTCGTGGACATCATCACATACTCACTTAAACGTGTGCCAGACCCAACGCAAATCACCAAAACACCTGTCGCCATTGGATCAAGTGTTCCGGCATGCCCTACTTTTTTAATACGCAAAGACCGACGCAATTTGCCAACCACATCATGGCTTGTCCATCCTTGCGGTTTGTCGATATTAAGGAAACCAATTGGATCAGGCAATGACCAATTTCCCCTTACGTGCCGCTTTTTTAACGAGCGGTAAAACCTGTTTGCGAACCTCTTCTAATGTACCTTCAACCGTTGCACCAGAGGCTTGTTTATGACCACCACCGCCTAGCTCAAAAGCAACCGAGCCAATGTCGAATCCCGGTTTACAACGGAAGCTGAGTTCGACTTTATTATCACCAAGCTCTTTAAACACAACAGCAATCATAGCTTCATTAACTTTATTAAGAAAACCAACAAGACCGCCATCAGTCATATCTTTAAAACCTGATTTTTTCAGGGCTTCTTGTGTGATATTCGCCGCAATAACACCGCCGGCGTATAATTTAACAGATGTAAACGCCTCACTCCATAAATTGATGATGTTGATTGAACGATTGCCAAGTGTACGCTCAGTGATTTCGGTCAACGATGCACCATAATCCATCAATTTCGTAGCAATTGCCAAGGTACTTGATTTAACATTACTAGTCCGAAAACCAATGGTGTCTGTGACTAAACCTGCCAATAGCGGCATTGCAACTTGAACAGAAGGTTCATAATCAGGCATGGTTTCAATCCAACGAAAGATAATTTCGGTAGCAGAAACCGCATCAGGAATTACAAGATGGATATCGCCAAACATGGTATTGGTTGGATGATGATCGAGATTAATCACCGTTTTACTATTTTCACGTCCAAATATACCCGCTTTACCTGTACGCTCTTCATCGCTAGCATCAACAGAGATCATTAAATCCCATTCGCCTTCTTTGAGTTCGGTAACAACAGAATCAGCATTAGGCAAAAACCCAAGGAAATCCGGCACGCCATCATCCAAAACCGCCGTTACAGTTTTCCCCATATCAATCAGCATATTAGTCGTACTTAACAATGACCCAACAGCATCTCCATCAGGTGAAACATGAGAAACAACCAAAATTGTCTGTGCATTTTTGACTGCTTCTGTAGCATCCGCCCAATTAGGCAAAGATATCGTCGTCATAGTCGTCCTCATCTTCGGGGTCAGGTTCTGGAATATCTAAACCGGAAATCAGCTTATTGATGCGTTCAGCATGTTCAAGTGTATCATCCCAGTGAAAGTGCAACGAAGGTGTATTGCGCAAATGTACACGCTTACCAACTTCACGGCGCAAAAATCCATTGGCGCGTTTTAAACCTTCTAAAACTTCTGTTTGACGGCTTTCATCGCCAAGTGCATTAACATAAATATCGGCATACATCAATTCTGCATCAATCTTTACATCTGTAACCGTCAGCCCTTGTAAGCGTGGGTCACTGATATCACGCAAGAATAACGTACTCAGGATATTTCGTATCTGATCTGCGACACGATCCCGTTTGAATGACATTAATCATTACCTTTAATCATTGATTGTGTAAAAGTGGGTGTGGGCATGGCTGGAGTACTAGCCATGCCCAAATTGACTAATTAGTTAACACGTTCCATAACGAAGAATTCGATGCGATCCCCATCTTCGAAATCGTTAAATCCATCGAGGCTAATTCCGCATTCAAAGCCGGCACGTACTTCACGCGCGTCGTCTTTTTCACGCTTGAGCGAACTAACTGATAGATTTTCCATAATGATCTTACCATTACGAACGACATTCGTCTTTGCATTACGACGAATCTCACCATCAAGTACATAACTACCTGCAACTGCCCCAACGCGAGAAATTCTAAAGACGCGACGTACCTCAGCACGCCCAATCGTCTTTGGCGCGTATTCAGGCTCAAGAAGACCTTGCAATGCAAGTTCAATATCTTCCAGTAGCTTATAGATAATGCTGTATTTACGAATATCAACACCTTGTGAATCTGCAATTTTACGTGCAGCACCGTCGATACCGACATTAAATGCAATCACAATCGCATCAGACGCACTCGCCAGCATTAAGTCATTTTCGCTAACATTACCAATATCGGAAGCAAGGACTTTAACGCCAATGCCTTCTTTGTTGCTACCTGATAGTTTCTTTAATTCGGTAACAATTGGCTCAAGTGACCCTTGAACATCCGCTTTAACAATCAAGTTGAGTTCTTTTGTCTGACCAGCGTTAAATTGGGCAAAAACATCTTCCAATGTCATAGCTGGTGCAGGTGCTTTTGCACGCACATTCGCTTCATCAATACGCTCGGATGCAATGCTTCGTGCTATTTTTTCATTTTTCACAACTTCAAAGCGATCCCCTGGTTGTGGAGGTTCATTCAAACCTAACACTGAAACAGGAGTCGATGAGCTAGCCACTCGAACTTGCTGCCCTT
>WURV02067783.1:0-21262 GCA_011762755.2 Epimenia babai | reverse complement strand
ACTGCGAGGCGAACCGTCTGCGGGCACCCTCGATCAAGAACATTCGGTGCTCGTTCACCAACTACTTGCTCCCCGCGCTGGGGCGCAAGCGGCTCGATCGGATCACTCCCGAGGACATCCAGCAACTGAAAGCCGCTCGGAGCCATCACTCGGTGTCTTCGGTCAACCTGATGCTGGCCCACCTTCGAGGGGCGCTGAACATCGCGGTCGATTGGAAGGTAATCCAAGCTGCGCCCACGAAGATCAAGCTGCTCAAGGAGCCCGACCCCGAGGATCGCTTCTACGACTTCGAGGAGTTTGATCGTCTGATCCTCGCGGCCGAACGCCTGGGCGATCCCAACTTCGTGCTGGTCATCTTGCTGGGCGGCGAGGCGGGCCTACGTCGCGGAGAGCTTCGGGGTCTGGAGTGGCGCGACATCGACATGCGCCTCGGGAGTCTGACGGTTGCCCGTCGGATCTGGGGCAAGGATGATGAAGCGCCGCCCAAGGGAGGTAGTGCACGAACGCTCCCGCTGTTCGAGCGTCTTGAGAACGCGTTGACTAAGCATCGTCATCTGCGTGGGCCTTCCGTGTTGCGCACCTGCAACAACACCCGGCCGAGCGGGACCACGGTCACGAGGTGGCTCGGCAACGTGCAGGAAGAGGCGGGGCTCAAGGTCGAAGGGCCTCACATCCTTCGGCACACGTTCTGCTCTCACCTCGCGATGCGAGGGGTGCCGATCAACACGATCAAAAAGTTGGCCGGCCACGCCGACATCAAAGAGACAGAACGCTACATGCACCTCAGCCCCACGGGCACCCGTGAGGCAGTGGAGCTGATGCGACCCCCGAAAAATTGGAGACATGCTGGAAACGGCGGGTCTTCGGTTTTGGACATTCAATAATTTCAAGCACTTAGATCTGGATTATCACTTATGCCCGATAGACTCGCGCCTCGCTCGGGGCCCCGCTGACGACGTTCTTTATGCAGCGGATTGCTGACTCAGGACACTAGAGCGACGCCCCGAAACCGGTCAACACGAGGCCGCAGACGGCTGACGCCACGGTTGCGATGGCGGCAACGGTGATTTGCGCGCCGCCAGGTTGCCGCAGGCGCCTCCGTTACCACGCTTGACCTGATGCAGACTCCACGCCTTCGCCACCTGCCTCGGGAGCAATGGGCCACTCACCCGCACTGGCCCACGCAGACCCTGCTGCTTCACTCGCACGCGGGCTTTCGCCACACCAGCCGCCGCTTGGTCGAGCAGTCGCACGACGAGAGCGGGCAGATCTGGATTCCTATCGTGTACCCACAGTGGGTCGCAGCGATGCGCAGCCACGAGGCCTACGAGGAGCACAAGCTCTATCCGTTCTTGGCCCGCCGCTGGGGTCTGTCGTTCGAGAGCGCCGAGGCCGGGCACAGACGACTGCATGCGCGCGATGCCGAGGTTCGCGTGGCGTTGCAGAACCCGGGCTTCCGCGATGGCGCAGCACTCCACGACGCCTTGGCGGCACACGACGAGACGCTTCGCGATCACCTCGACCACGAAGAAGAGCTGGTCATTCCCGCGTTGCTGGAGCTGGCACCGCGGGAGTTCGACGACTACACCACGCTGCGGCTCCCCGAACTAATGCGCCGCCTCGATGCACTCGAGGCGGCGCACGCCTGAACGATAGCTAATTGAGGCCTCCTTTCGTGGTTGGCAAAAATCGGCGCGGGAGGGGGGTTGGGGAACGCAAAACTCCCGCGTCGACAGCAGCGGCCAGTGGCGGGGGGCACCACGACGGCCGCTGCGGGGCTCATCGCCGCGGCCTACTCGTCGCTCCGTGGGCGCGGCTGTCGATCGACGACCTTGCCGACCCGCCTCTGGAGCTGACGCCCGACCCGATGCACGGCGCGGTCGATGGCATCGCGGACGCGTAGATCGATGCTCTTGGCCCGCACTTGTCCGCCGCGACTGAGGGTGACATCCACCTTGCACTCCTTGTCGACGCCACCGCGGGGGCCGTTGATGTCTGCGAGCTTCACGTCAACCCGCCGAATTCGCTGACCAAAGCGCCCTAAGGCGAATTCGAGGCGTCGCTTCACGAGCAGCTCGATCGGTTCTGAGAGAGAAAGGTTGTGACCACGTACAGCAAGTTCCATGGTGTCCTCATCTTCAGCATGACTCACCAAACCGCTGTGTCTGCCAAACGAGCCTGCATTTTTTACGTTTGGGACAAATAATTTTCTCCGCGGCCAACCTGGCGCATGCCCCCGCCTGCCACTGACACAATGGCAGCGTGACACAAGCGAAAAAGAGGCGCGTGCACCATGCACGCGCCTCGACCCAGTGGAACCGGCGGACTCCCTGCCGCCGACACTTGGTTCTCTCCCCCACCGTGCAAACCGCTACACCCCGCCCCCAACAAAATTGCCAGCGCCCCTGCTCCACGCGATCGTGAAGCAAGGGCGCGATGCCGTCTGCGACCAATCACCGCGCTAGACGTCGAGGGCAAGCGCCACGAGCTCAGGCATAAAGTGCGGCCGTAGTCCGATGAGACTCGGGTGGGTCGGAGGCCGTCGCCACGGGATGAGGTCGCCATCGGGCGTCAGGTGCTCACCCGTGAGTTCCTCGTCGGCAAACTCGTAGACGCTCACGTCCCCGTCGGTGAGCAGGCGAGCGGCCTCGTCGGCGTCTTGGTTGGTGGGCTCGGGTGCGGGTGCCTCTTTGGGAGCGAAGGCCAAGACCGCGGAGAACAGAAGAGGGATGCAGCTCATCGGAGTTTTCGTTTCGTCACGGGCCGCTGCGGTCGAACAACACGCTCGCCGCGGGCTCCGTTCACCCCTCTACTTGGCCGGCCGAACCCCAGCTCGTGATCGCCAGCGCTAAAAATGTCGCGTGATCGACTGCATCGTGTCGATGAAGTCGTCCCGCACATCGAGCATCTGAGGATGGTGCACGGGAGGCATCGCGTCGACGCGAGTCTCCCACGGCTGACGAGGCGGAGGCGCGATCACGGGCGTGGAGTTTGGCGGTACGGAGGTGGCGAGTGGTTGGGTAGGTTCAACCGTCTCGGCCACCGCAGGCGACTCGACGACCGCGGGCCTCCGCGAGACGCGACGCACCGCACGTGTCGAGGCCGGCACGGGATCGTCATCGAGGATCAACACTTCATCTTCCTCGAGCTCGAGCGGGGGAGGTGGCGTCGCCATCGCAAGGGCACGCGGAGCCTGAGCACCCGAGGCAACGACCGGGACGGCCTCGGCACGGGGTGCACTGGCCAACGCGGGCGGTGGGCTCGCCTCGGCTTGGGTGGGCGACTGCGGCGGCGCAATAAACAGCGCCATCACCACCCCCGCGGTCGCGACAAGAGCGGGCTTGCCAAACCATGTCGTGGTCGTGCCGACCACGGGCAGCCA
Source organism: Epimenia babai (assembly GCA_011762755.2). Taxonomy (NCBI): domain Eukaryota; kingdom Metazoa; phylum Mollusca; class Solenogastres; order Cavibelonia; family Epimeniidae; genus Epimenia; species Epimenia babai. Next base: position 17,880 of record WURV02067783.1, on the reverse strand, counting down.
CGATGCAAACAGTGGTCGAGCCGAGGCCACGCGGTGGCGGTCCATCGCCCCACGAAACCGCTGACGCGCCGCTCGCAGCCGCGCGTAGACGGTGTTGACGTTGACCCCGAGCTTCTCCGCGATCTCGTTTCCCGTGCAGCCCTCGACCTCGGCGAGCATGAACACGGCACATTTGTCGGCATCGAGCGAACCGAGGAAATCATCGAGAATCGCCGCCGCCTGGTGCCGCGCCACGGCCCCGTCCAACGCTCTCGCGGGATTGGGGGCTTGGGTGGGCGCAACCGTGGCCTCCGCATGGAGCCGACGTCGACGACGATCGCTCCGCCGATACCCCGAGGCCACGCCGCGGGCGATCCCCCACAGCCAGTTGCGAACGCTACGCTCCCGATCGAAGTCGTCGATGCGCCGATGCAGTACGACAAAGACATCTTGGACCGCGTCGTCGAGGTTCGCGGGTGCGACCCCTAGCGTTCGCAAGGCACGGCGCACCATCGTCGCGTGGTCGCGATACAGCGCCGTAACTGGGAGCGCGGGCGCGAGTGAGGTGCGTGCGTGGGGCGAGCCGTCCGCCATCAAGAGGTCCTTGGCCAGCGCGAGCCGGTTTCGTGAACGACCGCGCGAAAAATCTTCGAATTGTCCAGAACCGACGAAATTCGGGCCACCAGTAGGTTAGACGCGCACCCGACGGCAAAAGTTCCCACGCGCCCCACCCCTGCGACCGCTCGCAAACCCCGCTGAGGTATCGTGCGTCCCCAAGCGTTTGTGCCTATGTCTCACGGTCCGATCGTCGATCTCCCCACCCATCGTGTCGAAAATCAGCCGCCCGCGCTGCTCGACTACAACGTGTTTGCGGGCGACACCCCGCTGCGCGAGGCGATCGGCCGAGAGGGCGCCGCGTGGGCCGAGCCCGCCCTCGACGCGCTGGGCCAGGAGGTCGGCAGCGCGGCCCTGATCGAGGCCGGCTTCTTGGCCAACGAGCACCCCCCGCTGCTGCGGTCGTTCGATCGCTTCGGCCAGCGCATCGACGAGGTGCAGTTCCACCCCGCGTACCACCAGCTCATGGACGCGGGCGTTCGGCACCGAATCTCGGCGCTCCCGTGGGCCGAGCCCAAAGCGGGCGCCCATGTCACCCACGCCGCGATGGTCTACCTGCTCAGCCAGGCCGAGGGCGGCGTGCTCTGTCCCATGGTGATGACCTACGCGGCCGTGCCCGCTCTGCGTCACCAGCCCGAGCTCGCCAAGGAGTGGGTGCCGCGAATCCTCGACAGCCGCTACGACTCGCGCTGCATCCCCGCCTCCGAAAAAACGGGCGTCACTCTCGGGATGGCGATGACGGAGAAGCAGGGCGGCTCCGATGTGCGGGCCAACACCACCAAGGCGACCGCCATCGGCAAAGGCGGCGCGGGTCAGGAGTATCGCCTCCACGGTCACAAGTGGTTCTGCTCCGCGCCGATGTCCGACGCGTTCCTCACCCTCGCGCACGCCGAAGAGGGCCTGTCGTGTTTTCTCGTGCCGCGATTTTGTCCCGACGGCACGCGCAACCGTCTGTTTATCCAGCGGCTCAAGAACAAGCTGGGCAACCGCGCCAATGCGTCGAGCGAGATCGAGTACGACAACACCTGGGCGACGATGGTCGGCGAGCCCGGGCGAGGCGTGCGGACGATCATCGAGATGGTGCATCACACCCGACTCGATGCGGCCGTCGCTCCCGTGGCGCTGATGCGGCAGGCGCTCACGCAAGCGATTCACCACACCACGCATCGCGCGGCCTTTGGCAACGCGCTCATCGATCAACCGCTCATGCGAGCCGTGCTCGCCGACTTGGCACTCGAGGTCGAAGCGGGCGTGGCGTTGACGATGCGAGTCGCCCGTAGCTTTGATGAGTCCGAGCATCGCCCCGAGGCGGCCCGTTTTTCTCGCCTCGCCACCGCGCTCACCAAGTACTGGACCAACAAGCGCGCTCCCAACCATATCTATGAGGCGCTCGAATGCCTCGGTGGCGCGGGCTACATCGAGGAGTCGATGATGCCGCGGCTGTACCGTGAAGCCCCGCTCAACAGCATCTGGGAGGGATCGGGCAACGTGATCTGCCTCGATGTACTACGAGCGATCCAGCGCGACCCCGACTGCCTCGTTGCGCTCCTCGACGAGCTCAAGCCCGCCGCCGCGGCCGAGCCCCGCATCGCCGACCTCGTCGCCGAGTCGGGTGCCCTCCTGAGCGACCGCGACAACCTCCAGCTTCGAGCGCGCCAGCTCACCCAGAACCTCGCGCTCGCGATGCAGGCCTCGCTGCTCATGCAGCACGCGCCCACCCCCGTCGCGGATGCCTTCCTCGCGACGCGCCTCTCGGGCGGCGCACGGGCCTATGGCGCGCTGCCTGTGGGGATCGATCTCGACGTGTTGATCGAGCGGGCGAGCCCCGCGAGCTCGCAGGTCATCGGAAAAGTCCCGTAGGTTGGTGCGCACGGGTCCGCAGTCTTCTACGGTCATGAACAGCGGTGTGGCCAGGCTGTCGTTTGCCGCTAGGATTGCACGGCAGGACGATGGGCAAGTTCAACGTATGCGTTCGGGTCGCGCGGGCTGGCGGCAACCGACCAAGCCATGCATGGATAGCGTTGCACCGCTGCGTGGAGGCCAATGCCCGGCTTACGGGCGAGACGTTTCGTAGCATCTTTGCGCGCCTCGAAGCGGAGCACGGGTTTGGCCGCAGCCCGGGACGGTGGCCGAACGCCGGCCAGATTCGTGCGGCGGCGGACCAGCTGCAGTCCGAGCGTGATGCTCACTTGGCCGAGTTATGGGCGCGGGAACACGCGCGACGGATCGAAAAACGAGCGGGCCAGCGAGCCAATCGCGACGCTCGTCTGGCGCAGATGAATCGCGACAGCGGCCATGTTCCCGCGGTGGGTGTTTGGGGCTGGGGCAAGCGTCGGGCCCGATGACCCTTCGTCCTGGTCCCGCAAGGCACCAACGCTCTTTGCCCGCGTGTCGTTATCGAACGACGGGCCATTCATCAGCGAAGGCCGCCATGGGCCTCTGTTCCGCTGATTTCGCGTTCTCGTGATCCGAGGCGAGCCGCCGTCCGTCGGGGACTACAGAGGGACCGCGCCTATGAAGATCTATCGGACCACTACTACAACGTCATCCCGTTCAACGATCGACCAGCCGGCTAGGCTCTCCAGTGCTGTGCCGCGAGCTTCCACCGTGCTCGGTATCGCGATCCTCATTATGCCAACGTGGGCCTGCGACAGCGAAAGCGCCGACGACGATACGGCGTCGGAAATCGATGCCAGCCATCCTTCGTCCCCCACGTCCGAAGCGACCTCGCTGGAAGATGCCCTGCCGCCCACCGATGAGCCCCAGCGGTGGTCGCATCCGTTGCAGGCGGCCGTCGGCATTACCCCCTTGCCCATCTTTGAGGCGAAAAACGCCCCCGATGGACGCCGCTACTCGATCTTGGGTGGTTCCCAGGACTTGGGCGATGGCGTTGTGGAGCACAGCGGCATCGTCACACTCGAGCGCCGCGCAACACCGCGACCCGGCGATCCCATTGTGGATGAGCCGCCCCCGACGCGACGTACGACGCAGACCGTTCGATCCAAAATATCGCCCGATCTGATGACGGAACTTCAGCGCGAGGACGGGGCAGAGCAACTCGAAGTGGTGGTGCTCGGCGAGCGCAGCGAGGAATCGTTGCAGTGGGAGCTCGAGCGGGAAATCGCGCTGGGCCACGCGACCGACGATGCAAGCTACAAGCAACAACGCAACCGCCTCGTGGCAGAGCGTCAGTCACGGACTCACGCTCGCAACGAGCACCTCACTCGGTTGATCAAAGCCGGCGGGGGCGAAGTTCTCCGAACATGCGTGAACTTCTCTTGCGTGGAGGCCCGTGTCCCCCGCGGCACCGTTGCAAAGTTGTCCGACGACGCTCGAGTGCGCTCGATTGGGCCGCGTGCGGTCGCGGGCGCACCGACAACGGCGACCGGGTTGGAGACGCGGCATGCGACCCAGGTGAAGCAATTTATCGATGCAGGCTTTGATGGCCACGGTCCGACGGAGGCCACCACCAGCGACAACGTCGTTGTCGCGGTATTCGAGCCCCCCAATGCCTTGGGAGGCTCATTAACCCAAGGGGGATTCGACGAAGATCATCCATCGTTGCGCACAAGCGGTGGTGGGTCGTTTCGTCGAGCCTTTACGAACGTGACGAACGGGTGGCGATGGTTCTGCGACGGTCCGATGTGCGCTCACAGCGACACTAGCTCACCCGCATGGCTTCCAGCCGGCCATCCCACGCAGGTTGCGGGCGCGATCTTAGGAGACTACGAACAAGATCAAGATCCCACGCTCACGCTGGAGGAGGCGCAGTCCGCCAGTGGCTACGCCCCCGAAGCCGTCCACCATCTGGTGCTCTCAAACAACGCGTCGGGGATGATCGAGGCATTTGACGAGATGATCGGCCTGCCAAGCGCTGAGGATCCTCCACACATCATCAACAACTCCTACAAGTACGGCTATCCGGAAGACTGTGATGGTGATGATGTGCTCTCGGCGGCCGCCAACGAAGCCTACCGCTCTGGAATCGCCGTAATCTCCGCCGCCAACAACGATGGCGGAAGCGCGACCTCCTGCGCAGTCCGTGCCCCTGGCGCGGCGATCGGTTCGTTCACCGTCGGTGCACACGCAGGCGCCTCCGACGGCAACACCCTCGATCTGAGAGATTCGGATATCTTCGACAACGGCAACGGCCAAGAGAGCGCTTGGGGAGGCAACCCCAGCGAAGGGCAAAACCGATCCATCGTCAGCATCACCGCGCCAGGGCGGAAGACCGGCCACCCTGAACCCGATGGTACGACCGACACCACCAACGCTAGCAGCAATGTCGCCGCGACCAGTCTGGCCACCGCGCTAACGACGGGCTTGGCCGCGGACGTCATGGATGTCCACCTGTCCGCAGGCCAAACCTGGATCGATCATCCCGGGCGCCTGTACTCCATGCTCCTGCTGATGGGCGACCGACAGGGCACGAGCGGCAAGCGGACGTCGGGATTCGATCACCTATGGGGTGCAGGCCGACTACGTGCGCGCATGGTCAAATCGGGCGGTCTCGACGCCCCCTACTACTTCTGGCATGGGTCCACCTGCATCGACCACGGCGAGTTCTACTACTTTGATCTCCGTGGCGGAAACACACTGCCATCGGATATCAACACGATCAAAGCATCGGCGTTCTGGTTCGATAAGCGACACGATACAACGGGAGAAGTCGCCAACATTGACATGTTGCTGTACTCCGACAACTACTCTGTCTACAGCTCCGACACGGATCCCGACGACAACAAAGCGTTTGTATACTTCGACACGCCCGATGCTGCATTCCCACAGAGCCCCGTGCACCTCCGCCTCTATGGTCGCGATGTGAACGGACACGACGGTGGCTGCGGCACAGACTCGGTGATGGTCCACTGGGCCATGTTCGCGGAGGACAGCGATCGGGAATCACCGACGTACAATCCCGCGACGGGTGAAGGGATTGCGCCCGAGCGGGAGTAGCGGGCGCCCGAGTAAGTCGAGCTAGGCCCCACCCTACCCCGCGGTGGGGAATTCGATCCTGGTGCCGCACACAGGGCAAAGATACCTGGCGTCCTTCCCGACTTTTTCCTCCACCGTCTCACCTCCTTGCACAACGACCGTTACCACGACTGAAGTAAAGCACCCATCCGCCCTACACCTCAATCGTGCGGTTTTCCGCTGGCGAAACCTCGTGGGCACCTCGTCGTCCCCTGCGATATGGAAGTCGTCGCGCGATGAGAATTTCTGATACTGACAGGCTAAGTCAGCCACGCTTTTTGCCGCCTCGAAGTCGTCCCCCTCAACTGCGCTCTTCCCAAACGCCAGACTCACCCTCACGGGACCAGTCTCGCCTCCGGGCCGTGTGGGCCCCTCTTTCAGCGACACGACGATGGACCGATTCTCGAACTCGCGTCGCAGCGTGGTCTCACACTCCGCCACGCAGTCCTTGCGAACAACGATGAGGAACTCATCGCCTGACAGGTGAAAACACTTTCCAGCACTGACGCCGCGGGCCATTTTCGCCGAGTCCAACGCCCGGGACAACCCGTCCGCGACTTCCTTGATCGCAACATCACCCAAGTCGTGCCCAAAGTTGTCGTTGAGATGTTTGAAGTCGCAGACATCCGCGAATATGAGAACGAGATCGCGCCCAAGCTCTCCACCTTCCCGGCTCTTACACCTGTCCACGAAATCTAGGTACGCAACCATATTAGCGATTCCAGCGACTCCCGAAGTCTCGGCATGGAACCGTACTTGCTCGCTGAGAGCGTTGATGTCGACTACCAGCCCGCTAAACTCCTTCGAAAGGCGCCGAACGAGCCGACTGTGCTCCTCCCACTGGTTGTCGCCACTAGTGTACCCAACGGACCCCGCCCCTCGACCGTCTCGCTCAACCATGCGCCTGCCCTCCGACGTCCGCAACGTCTCGCCCCCAAGCATCGTACGGATGTTCGTTCCAGTCCGCATAGGGGTTGAGTCGATCCCGATCCGTTGTGAACCCCCGCCACTCCTCGGGCGGCCATGATTTCCATTTCTCGTGATTTACATAGTAGTCATAGCAACGAAGCATTGCGTCTAGCTCCATCTGAAAACCGCGCTCTCCCAATACCCAGTGACGCTGTAGGCGATCGTGGTATCCATGAAGGCTCACCCCGAAGCCGCCCGTCGCTCCGCCGGGATTCGATTGCCCTCCGCAGTCCTCGGCCCGTGCGGTGGCTTTCCGCCGCGCGTCCCCTTCCTCACGGATTCGCTCCAGCAGGCGCTCCGACGCTCCGTCTACGCTTGCCCGAATCATCGAGAACAAACCGTTGCATTCCTGCTGCTCCAGCTTGTGGTCCTGAGCGCTCACCATTTCGCCAAGCCGAACCAGCGGCCCGTGCCACGCCTTAACAAGACGATCGACTTTGTTCAGGACATTCCGAAACTTCTGCTGTCGCACCGTTTCGCTCCACCCCTCTTTGGCCGCAAGTTGCTCGAAGGCGACTTCTGCGTGCACGAAAATCTCTCGACCTCCGCTAACGGCATCGATCACAGGGCCGTCGTGTCCAACCGGAACCGTCCGAGGAGAGGCAAGCATCGCAGCGACGACCATCTGAAGCACGATAATGTTCTCCAGACCGCGCTGCGTCGGCTCTGTCCGAGCGTATTCATACGTCTTCATGAACATCACATGGCGAAACTCCAGTCCCAGGACCCGGGCCAAGAACAGGTCGTAGAAGATTTCAGGGCCGTTGTGGCGAAGGAGACGTAGTTCCTGCGTCACTTGGGCCGTCGCATGGCGCACGCGCTCTGCTGCGCCCACTCGGGTGTTGACGCTCTCCTGCGCCATTTTCTCCAAGTTCTCCCGACTCAGCAGAAACTCATTGAACGCTCCGAACCGGGGATCGGGAGCGCCCCACAGTGCCCACATGCAGGAGCTCTCCCTCTTCGTGATTGACTGCAACCAATGCTGAACCGCGCCGTACGCCAAGCGTTCCAGCGTTGGTCGCGCGGCGCGGGCGCCCAACGCCTCCCTTAGCAACCCGGCAAGAGTGTCCACGATCCGCTGCCGCAGTGCCTTCTCCAGCCGGGTGCGTTTTTCGTTCTCGCTCCCATGTGCGGGCGCCGACAACATCTGAAGCAGGACCGCACGGCCAGTCTGTCGAACTATTTCCACCGAGCTAGCAAAATGCAGGGCAGACATCGCGCCTACACGATACACGACAAATCCGGCACCAAAGACCTTGCAGCGCGTGCGAGACTCCGCGGTAAGAATATTCAACGGAAAGAACGGAAAGCGCCCATCAGCAGGAGAATCCCAGCCCAACAGGATATGCGCACGTTCCCAGGTCGCAAACTGGAGCCCATAACACGCATCGACGAATTTTGACATCCCATTCACCGACAGCACATATCGGTCGACGCCAAAGCGGCTAAGATCTTCGAGTGTCTCGACCGTTTGAAACGCCTCACTCGCATAGGCGACCATCGCAGACACAAACGCCTCACGTGCCCGAGGGCTAAGCCTAAACAGAGAGTTCTTCTTCACGCCCGACCGGGCACACTTCGAGACCCAGCCGAAATGCCGAAGGTCTCCCTTGCCCAGATCACCATTGCTCTGAACCTGAAGCATATACTCGCAGAGCAACGTGTACAGCCCTTGAAAGAACCTGCCATGAGACCGAACACTGTCTCTTGCAACAGGGTGACGAAGAAGACCACGGTAGCGAGAGAGCATATTACAGATCGAGATCAACAGGAGCGTCCCCATATTGCGCTCCCGAATCACGTCGCTGAACATCTCCTCGAAATCTTCCGACCACGAGAGTTCCTCTAACGGCGCTCCCGCAGGAGAACGAAGGTCCGCAGCATGGACACCACCCAGACCTTCGCAGTCAAGGGGTAGTTCTCCGACCATCGCCAACTCGGGGGACAACGACTCTACAGGGAGTTCTCGAACCTCATGCTCGAATCGCACATTGAACACCTGCAAGCCTTCTGCGGCGAGTTTCCGGGTCGCCTCCAAGAAGCACTTATAGAACGAGTACACTCTTTGTCCAGGATCTCCGCGAGTATACCGATATCCTAGCTTGACGTCATACTTGCCGTTCAGCGACCAGATCTCGAATTTCCGGGAGCAGTGTTCGTCTGCATCTTCCCCCTGTGAATGCGCGGAGAAAGCTTTGCACACCGCATCGAATTCCGAGACAAGGCGTGAGGCTGCTCCTGGCGAGACAGAGCAGCTGATTGCTCCCCATGCGTCATCCTCACCCGCTGGCGCTGACTCAACCCCGGGCTCGGGGGCGGCGCTCGCCTGCTTGCCAGGGGAGACCCAACACATCGTGGTATTGGTATCGACAAAGACCCTTCTATGGGGATGCTCGCCAACCTGGATCCGAAGATGGCGTAGAAGGTGTACCTGTTCGTGAAGCGCGAGAGTCCCCTCTCCCCTCATGAGCAGATAGAGGTCGGTGCCACCGAGGCCACAAACCAGACTTGCCGAGGAGGCACTCGTGGGCGCAAGTTCACTGGAGATCCGAGCCTGAATTCTCCGCAGCGCATCTAGAGAGCTGGGACGAAGCAAGTCACCGCAGACATGGAACCTGGTAAACGAGAGCGTGCCGCCCTCCTTGCAGCTCTCGATGAGTCGAACAGGATCGACCCAACCGTCTTCCTCGGGAGCGACGAGGGCAAACGCGAAGTGCTGGACATATCCACGTGCCTCCCCGCGCATAAACTGGACAAGTGGAAAGTTGTCTGCCTGCGCCGAAACAACGATATGGGAGTACGCACCGAATGCAGCAATCGCCGCAACCCTAAAGCCTGGCGCCGATTGGGGGCGCATCTCGCTCGCGGGTTCAGCCATACGAGCGCGGATCTTCTCGGGCGTCAATGAACCATGCGGACCAGTGCTCTTGACCAGGCTGATCAGATACCCGGTCGACGACAGAAGGGAGGATGGGACCTCTGGGCAAGACATAGCTTCGCGGGGGAATGCAGTATCGCCCGCCTTGTTCCCGCCACCGCGGCCCGCCTTGGGCCATCCGCTTGGCCCGAAGAATCCACCCCTAGTTCCAAATTGTGCCACCACCGGGCACGTCGATCGTCTTGTCCGTGAATAACTCGGTCTCGGGCGGCGAGCCCCGGTCGACTTCCTCCGTCGCCGGATCCATGAACTCGCTCGCGAGATGGCGCGACTGCTGGCTCACGGGTGAGGGCACCGTGACTCAATTGCGGCTGAGCCAGCGACCTGAGGCCGCCCGCCCCGCCCACACCCCGCCGTAGGGTCAGAAGCCCAGTCGCAGCCCGCGGTCCTTGCAGAACGTGCGGATCTCCTTGCGGCGATCGTCGGCGAACGGGAGCGCCTTGACGGCATCCTTGGCCGCCTTCGTGTCCTTGTTGCCGCAGGCCGCCTTGCCCTTGATGACCAGCGTCTCGTTGGATTTCTTCTTGTAGTAGCTGCGGGTCGCCAGACGGGAGGCATCGCGGTACCGCCCCTCCGAGAGCGCCTTGGCGGCCTCGTCTCGGAGTTCCTCGGCCGTCATCGCCAGCTCGCCATCGGGATCGGAGGACGGCGGCAGCGGGCTCGTCCCGGGTGAGCCACCACCATCGCCCTCGCCCGCGCCATCGTCACGACCCGCTCCACCGTCATCCTCGATGACGAGTTCATCGCCACCCTCGTCCGTGTCCGCCCCATCATCGGAGGAATCGGCCGCGTCGTCATCAGCGTCAGTGGTGTCGGCTTCACCGTCATCGCCATCGGCCGCGTCGGCGTCACCGTCATCGGCACCGTCGGCTCCGTCACCATCGGCACCGTCGGCTCCATCATCGCCAGCGGCTCCGTCATCACCATCGGGTCCGTCGGCTCCATCATCACCGTCGTCTCCGTCGGCTTCGTCACCACCACCGTCCCCGTCGTGATCGCCACCAGCCTCGGCTCCAGTCCTGGCACTGGCGTCCGCCGCACTTCCGTTGGCCTGGGCGACCGCGTCGGCTCTCGGGTCCGCATCGCCGGGCCCGATGGCCCACACGAGGCCCAGGATCACGAGGCTGACCGCCATACCGATGGCTACACACGTACGAAACGAGAGCGCCTCGAGAGGCGCGAGCGCGGACTTTGAAGGGTCGGCCATGAGGCCACGACTCTATCTCAGTTGGGGGCGGCCGTTGCCGCCCCTACCAGCAGCGCATGTACGAGCGCCCGGCCTGCGAGAAGCGGTGACAGGCCGTGCCGCCGTCGCTGGGCGTCAGGTTGATCCCATTGATCAACAATCGCGTCTCGATCCACTCGATCTTGTCGGTCGTCGAGGACCAACGCTGGACGCCGCCCGGGTACGGACAGAACGAGCTGCCGCCCTGGTACTCGGACGCCATGCCGCCGACGAGGTCGTAGCTCAGCCCGTACGCTCCGCGGCTCAGCCGCGCGGGCCCGCCCGAGTCGCCCTTGCAGATGCGAGAACCCCCCGAGAACACGTTGTCCACGAAGTGCGAGGGACCGCCCCAGTTGACGGTGGCTTGCCCCCAGCGCTGCACGCCAACCCCGGTCCCTTCATGGGTTGCAACGCCCCAGCCGTAGAAGATGATCGCGTCGGAGGTGTTGATCGGCGAGGTCAGCACGCGCATGGTGTCCGCGCCCGCGTCGACGCCAGCGACAGAGGTGTCGAACACGATGAGGCCAACGTCATCGGGAGCATCCCCCGCGCCCGTGTAGTCGATGTGTCGGTACACGGTGGCGCTCTTGGTCACCCAATCTTGGACGACGCCGTTCTCCTCGCGGCGCAAGCCCATGCTGGTCCTCCCAGGCGAGAAGCAGTGGGCCGCCGTGAGCACGACACGAGGGTGAATCAACGTGCCGCTACAGCCTCGGGTGCTGCTGGTGGGATCGCGCTTGAGACGAACAACGGCGTCGGCATTGGAGTTGCCCTCGGCCTCGCCCACACGCGGCACCTGAGCATCGGCGGGGTCGAACGGCTCCTCGGGAAAGTCTCCCGCCGCAGCCGAGTCCACCTGTCGCTCGCCCTCGTACGCCAGCCGCTCCCGCTGGTAGTGGCGGGCGTCGTCGCAGGTCTCCACGGTGTCCAAGCCGACAAAATCTTGCCAGTCGGCGTCGCCGGCAAGCTCCTCGTTCATGCGGTCGAGCAGGTAAAACTCGACGGAGCGATCGACCTCGTCACCGAGCTGTGCCTCGTAGACCGAGCACACGGTCATGTCGCCATCGCGATACGGGTACGCCGCTTCGACGAGCTCGTACAGCGGCTCGGCGTTGGGGTCTTCGGGCTCGAGTAGGTCGCGGGGCTCACCGCAGGCACTGGTGAGCAGCGCGAGGCCGACGAGGGTGGAGAACTTGTGGGGGAAACGCGAAGCGGAAGTCATGATTGCGGTCTTTTTCATCGGGGTCATGACGGGAGTTCCCCGCGAGCCCAGACCGGATCACGACCGCACCGAAGTTTCTTTAGGCGAGTCGACGTCGACGCAGGCCCAATAGCACCAGCATCAGCGTAAGCGCCCCCGTAGGGCCGGGTGCGCTCGTGCGACAGCCACAGCCACCGACCCCGTCGTCGCAGCATTCGGGAGCGCCTTCGGTGTCGGTACCTCCGCCCGAGCCATCGGCGCCCGCCGTGCCCGAGCCATCGAGTCCGTCGTCATCGCCTGGGCCATCGGCCCCGCCTTCCCCTGACTCGTCCGCCGAGTCATCGCCGGGCTCGGGCTCAGGCGCATCAAAGAGCATCACCTCGGGATCGAAGACCAGGTCGTCGTCGGTCTCGGGCAGCGCGATCGGAATATCGATCCCGAAGATCTCGAAGTCTTGGCCGATGATCGACATCACCAAGTGCGGCCGCACGATGAGCACGGGCGCGGTTCGCAGCGCGGTGACCAGCACGCCCTCCACCATCATGGGGTCGGCGTCGACGTCGGGCATGAGCGGCGCGGCCATCCCGTACGCGTCGACCACGGCCATGTCGGTCGCATGCGAGGCTTCGATCCGCAGGCCCGAGAGCTGCGCGGAGATATCGGCCGCGACGTCCACATCGAGGTTGCCCGACGCGATCACAATGTCGGGAACGATCGGCACCGATGCCACGGTGATGCCGTCGGTCTGGTCCTGGATCTCCACGGGCGACTGCGGATGGCCGGGCAGTAGATACGGCGTGAACATGGCATCGCTCGTGATCGCGTAGTCCCACGGGCCGAGGATGTCCGACTCCCAAGAGATTCCCGCGACATCAAAACGAACGCTGGCTTGCAGCTCCAGGCCGACGTCGAGCAGGAAGTAGCCACCGTCCTCTTCGCCCACAAACTCGATCGTCTCCGCACCCCAGTCGTAGAGCCCGTCGCCGATCATCTCGATCTCGATCGAGTCGGCCGCGTGCGCGTAGAACCGAAGCTGCACGGGCGAGTCGGCGGGGACCCAACCCGAGTCGAAGTCCACGTCTTCGAGACCGACCAAGTCTCGGGTCATCCGCGGCTCAAAGGCATCTGATGCGACCTCAGCCGGGATGCCCCCGTGCGCAAGTACGGTCATCGAGACGAGCAAGCCAGCCGTAACCATGGGCGGCAGGCTATCACCCCGCCGCGACCTCGCGAGCGTGAGTTCAGCCGGCCAGGCTGCCGACCGAGGCCGAGCGCTCTACCTGCGTGCCGACGCGCACTTCGACCGTGGCCGCGCCTACGGGTGCCACGAACGAGCCGCCGACGGCTTGCCCGACGACCGCTCCTGCGCTGTCCCGCGCCGTCCATCGCCGCTGCGGTTCTCCTTCGTCGAAGCCCTCCGCGGGCGCGATCCACACCCCGTCGTCACTCTGGACCACGGTGGCCGACATCGCAGGAGGCTCGACGCGTCCGGGTGACGCCGCCATCGCGGGGCCATAGAACTCCTCGTCGACGGGATCGAAGCGGAAGTCGCAGTGCACGTGCGAGGTGTACTCCACGAGCATTCCGCCGTTGGCTGTGCACACGCCTTCGAGGGTGTCGATGCTGACCGCGAGCGGATCGAGGTCGTAGGCATCGCCGTACATGTGGCGGGAGTAGGTGGCCGAGCCCGCGAGCCCGGCGTTGTAGGCGGGCGACCGATATCCCGAGTTCACGCCAATCGCCCCGACCTCATCGCGCAGGACCTGGAGCGAGACGATCGCATGGGGCTGAACGACGGCGTAGCGGCCCTTCTTGAGCTGGGCGATCTCATCGAGGCGAAAGTTCGGCGCGAGCATGGTTCCAGGCGCGACCTCTTCAAGGTCGATGAGCGCGATCGGAGGCCGATAGTTCTCGTCACCCATGAACGCGTCTGGATACTCGTAGCCCGCGGGCATCATCTCGTCGAACCTGTGCAGCGGCACGCAGGTGGAAAAGTCGTTGGCCTCGCCCGGGTAGCAGACGACATCGCCCTCGGGCTCATCGCCCGTCGATCCCCCAGGCTCATCGCCCGTTGTTCCCATCTCTTCGTCGCACTCGCACGAGCCGAAACCAGAGCCGTCGCCCCGGCAGACCTGCTCACCCACGCTCAGTCCGTCGGCGCATCCACACGGCACGACCTCGCCTGGCGTGCACGACTCTCCGCCGCTGCCTTCTTGGTTCATGCCCGTGGTGTCGGCATCGGCCGTCTCACCGTCGGTCGCGGCACCACCCGAGCTACCGCCCAGCTCGGGATCCCACGCAGGCGCGGTGCCGTTGTCCGCTCCGCACGCTCCCACCAACAACAGCCCACCGACAGCAATCGACGCCGCAACTCCGCTATTTCGCATCCACATCATCCCCATCTGCATTCTATCGGATCGGCGCTGCTGCCAGAGCCCAGCGTATGTGCTCAGCATCCGTTTTCGCCTTTGTCCCCCGCGTCGAATGTGCTTCGTAAGACCCATCGTGCAGGTGGCGATCGCAGATTCAATAGTAAGGGTCCGCTTGGTGGTCTTGCGGACCTTTCCTGCGGCCTGAGATCACAAGCCGCTATCATGAGCCGCCGCCCGCATGGTCGACCTCGGCGCCCACCTCCTGGCCCTCGTGGCCCCGCTTCGCCCGGGCGATACGCTCGTCGACGACTGGGTGTTCGTCGGCTCGTCCACGGAGCTCGGCCTACGCCTGAGCTTTGCTCCCGCCGCTGCCCCCGATCGTGCGCAGCTCCACGTGGAGCTGGCCCCCGCCGATGCCCCAGGCCCGTTCGCGCTCGCCACGGACCGACTGCATCTGTCGTATCGCAGCCCCGCCCGTCGCCCCGTACCGCCCGCACTGGGGCTGCGCTTGTGCACCGCGGTGGCCGAGCATGTCCGCCGCAACGAGGGCCCCGTCTTGCGCGCGCTCACCAGCGACACAGAACCCCATCCACAAGGCCCACGGATTCGCGAGGTCACGGTCACGCGCATGCTGGAGCCCGCGGGTGACGAAACAACCCCCTTCGACACGCTCAGCCCCTACGTCGGCTGCCTCGTGGGATGTCGGTTCTGTTACGCCCAGTCGCGCCTCGACCCGCTGCGCCGCCTCCTTCGCTTGCCCGCGGTGCCGTGGGGTTCGTACGTCGATGTCCGCACGAATGCGGCGGAGGTCTTACGCGAAGAGCTGCGTGAACGACCGCCGCGACCGATCAAGTTCTGCCCGATCGTCGCCGATCCCTACCAGGCCGTTGAGCGCCGCTATCGACTCACCCGCGCCTGCCTCGAGGTCTTGCGCGACACCACGGACTGCCCACCGACGTTGCTCCTCACCCGCACGGTCGGCGCCCTCGATGATCTGGGACTGCTCGGATCGCTGCCCAACATCCAGGTCGGCGTCTCGCTCCCCACGGTCGACGATGGTGTGCGCCAGCACTTTGAGCCGCGTGCCGCCTCGGTCGCACAGCGACTGGACCTCCTCCGCCAACTTCGCGCGCACGGCATCACCACCATCGCGGTGGTTCAGCCGATCCTCCCTGGGCCACATCAAGCTCTGCTCGATGCACTGAGCGAGCATGCCGACTCGGTGAGCATCGACGTGCTGCGCGGCGAAGAAGGCTCGACATCTCTGTTCGACGATCCTCGCTACGCCGAAGCCCGCACCGACGCGTGGCAGCTCGAGCGAGCGCAGCGACTCGCCGCGGCATTGCACGAGCGTGGCGTCGAGGTCTGGCGCGGGGAACTTCCGCCTTCGCTCATGGCCTCTCCCCCTGCCGACAGCCCACCCGATGGAACGTAAGCCCGAGCCTGACGTTGTCGTGATCGGTGGTGGTCCCGCGGGGAGTACCGCGGCGGCGATGGCCGCACGCGCTGGCCTCTCGGTGATGCTGCTCGAAGCGGGGAGCCACCCTCGGCCGCACGTCGGCGAGAGCCTGCTGCCCGGGATCATTCCTATCCTGCGTGACATCGACGCGCTGGCCGAAGTGGAGGCCGCTGGCTTCGCCCACAAGAGCGGCGCCACCCATCACAACTGGGGACGCACGCCGCAGTGGGATCTATGGTTTGCCGACAGCGACGCGTACGATCATGCATGGCTCGTGGAGCGCGGTCGCTTTGATGCCATCGTGTTCGACGCGGCGAAGCGTGCGGGCGTGGAGGTCCACCAGCACGCAACGGTCACCGCGCTGCACTGGCGCGACGACCACCTGCAGAGCCTCACCTGGCAGCCCCGCGGAGGCACGCCTCGGGTGGTGCAGCCGCGCCTCGTCATCGATGCGAGCGGCGCCCGAGCGCTGGTGGCCAACGATCGCGAGCTACGGCGCCCGATCGAAGGGTTGCAGCACGAAGCGCTCTGGGCTCATTGGGAGGGCATCGAGCCACTACCCGCCCCGCGACAGCAGCAGGCGTACTTCGTGGCCCAACCCCGCGGTTGGCAGTGGGTGTTCCCGCTCGCCAACGGGCGCACCTCCATTGGCGTCGTGCGTCTCGACCGACCCGTCCTCGAGGGCACCACCCGCGAATACGACGAGGCGGTGGCCCAGTGCCCCGAGGTCTCGGCTCTAATGGAAGAAGGTGCGCGCCGTATCAGCCCCGTTCGGCGTGAGCGCGACTTCAGCTACCGCGTGGAACAGGTCGCGGGCCCAGGATGGCTTGCGGTGGGCGACGCGGCGGGATTTATCGACCCCGTGCTCTCCACGGGGGTGCACTTGGCGATGCACTCGGGCTGGCATGCGGGTCGTACGGCGGCGGCCATGCTGCGCGAAGGAAACACCGAAGCCTCGGCCGACTACGCCCGACACCACCACGAGATCTTCGATGACCTCCTACGGATGGTGCGCTTCTACTACCAGCACAACGTCCACGCCGAGGACTACTTCTGGGAGTCGAAGCGAATCCTCGTGCGCCACGAGCTGGCGCTGCGGCCCGCCAAGGCGTTTGTGATCTTGACCTCGGGTCTCGTTCAAAACCTCGCGCTCCAGGCCCTCGACGAAGACGATCAACATCGTCGGCACATGCGAAGCATTGACGCCGATCAGTCGGGCCTCGCCCTTACGCCTACCTCTCCCGACCCGAACACCAGCCACGACCCCGACGACCTCAGCTTCTTCTGCATCCACCTGCGGCACACGGACCCATGCGACGCCACGGCCTCGCCGTCATCGATCTACGTGTTGGTCGAGCCCAGAGATCCGTCGGCGCCCGCACTGCTGCGGACTCGCAACTGGCACATCAACGCAATAGCGCCACGCCACGGCAACGATCCGATCTCGGTGCCCGCGTTTACCACCACGCTGCGCGGCCTCGGCCAGCGGCTGAAGCTGCTCGACACGATCGACGAGGAACCTCTGAGCCTCTACTGGCGGAGGATTCGAGGGGAGCTGGTCGACGCGTTGCGGTCGCTGCCCGAGCCTTTTTCGTTTGTGAGAATCTTCGGCGAGTGAGCCTCGACGTGGCTTTGCCACGACGCGCCCCTCGGGTATGGTTGGCGACGTTGTCAGACCTCGCTACTCGTTTCTCCCGGGCCGAGCGCGCCGGGGTGATTAATATTCTCCGCGCCAAGCCCGATGTCTCCGTCGCCGACGTGCGGCTCTTATGCGCGCGCGGTCGCTTCGGCAGAATCCTCGGCACCCTTACGTTGCGCGAGCTATTCACGGGTAATCCCGACGAGACGATCGATCCCATCACGGGCACGCCCGACAAACTCGCTCGCCGCCAGCGCTACGATGACGAGGTGCTCGGCGCTCTGCGCGAGTCGGACGAGCCGCTCTCGGCCGACGAGGTATTCGACCAGATCGGCGGCTCGCGCCAAGATGCCCGGGTCGCGCTGCAACGGCTCGCCCGTGATCGGCGGGTACGTCGGACGCTGGCCGGCCGCGCCACGAAGTACGTGATCGCCTAGGAGCCCGTGGTGAAACCCAGTGCGGCCCCTCGCGACGTATTTTTTGTCGCTGGGTAGGAGCCGAAACGCCGC
>WURV02067782.1:34091-45670 GCA_011762755.2 Epimenia babai | reverse complement strand
ATGTGGACAAGGGCTATTATCCGGAGAGTTTGGACATTTTGGTAGATGAAGGATATTTGCGAGAATTACCACTCGATCCCATCACCAAAACAACCGACACCTGGCAAGAGATTTTCCTGGAAAACTACGACGACGAAGACAGTAATTACGAGCCTGGGGTGTTCGATGTGCGCAGCGGTAGCCAGGAAACCGCCATTGACGGGACTTTTTATTATGAGTGGTAGGATCAAGGCACAACGGGGCCAACTCTTGTTGGTCGCCATTGTTTTGGTCACGGTTATCAGCGTAGCTCTCGCCACGGTTATCCAGCCCATTCGCACGACCAGCATGCGTCAAAAAGAGCAGCTTCTCATTTATCGCGGCGAGCATATGGCTGCCGGAATTCGCCGCTTTTATTTCGAAAAAGGACGCTTTCCCTTCGATTTGAAAGAGTTGGTGGAGACCAAACCTCGCTATATTCGCCAGGTCTACCAAGATCCCATGACGGAAGATGGCGAGTGGACGCTGGTTTATTTGCAAACCGGTGATCAAGAAAGCATTAACGATCTCAACGCTTTGGCCAATCGGGTTCTCTTTGGGGAACGCAACGAGGAAACCAACTCCGAAAACATTGATGAGCAGGAACCTGGTTTGCGCAAGCCACGCGGCGTATTTTCCATTCGCGATCGTCAAATCACCGGCGTTCGATCCAAGTCCGATGCAGAAGGCTTCACCGTTCGCGGCGAGACGCGCATTTATGCCGAGTGGTTATTCAGCGCACTTCCCGATCGCAAAGAGGAAGCCATCAAACGCATTCGCCAACAATTGGGCCAAGTTCCTTAGATTAATGCCAGGGAAACATTCTCAGGGATTTTAGATTTTCACAACTGATTCACCGAATCTAAAGATTGAGGTGTTCCATCAGCGATCGTTTATAGCTGCGTCCAATGGGAATAAGACCGGCCGGTGTTTCTATGTCACTTGGTGTAACCTTGGTGATAAATCGGGTATTGACTAAATAGGATCGATGGACGCGTAAGAACACTGCCGAAGACAGGGTTTTTTCCCACTCCTGAAGCGTTCCCAAAATGTGGTGCTGCTGATGTTCCATAACCAAATATAGAAAATTACCATCCGATGCGATGTAGACGATGTCTTCGAGATTGATGCGGACTGATTCACGACCGACTTTGATAAAAGTTGTCTTGTGTTTGGATGCTCCATCCTTACTTTTGGGTTGCCTCGCCCTCGCAATAGCTCGGCAAAAGCGATCAAATTCAATGGGTTTGAGAAGATAATCCACCACATCTAAATCAAACGCTTCCAAGGCATGTTCTGCGTACGCGGTGGTGACAATAATTTTCGGCGGGTTTTTGAGGCTTCGCATGAAGGACAACCCATCCATTTGGGGTAAATGTAGATCGAGAAACAACACATCGATGGTCTCACGTTCTATGACTGCCATTGCTTCCGATCCACTGCTGCAGGCATCAACAAGTTCTAAGACGTCCAACTTGGAGATGTAGTGTTTGAGTAATCTCCGGGCTGGTTCTTGATCTTCCACGATGAGGCAACGCATTATCCAACCTCGGTGGATGGCTTTGGTTGGCGAGGATTCACCCAAAGGGGCATGCGCAACTCCGTGTGGAAAGAACCATCTGATACATGCGTGTTTAAAAGAAAATCTTCTCCAAACCGCAGCGCCAGGCGCCGGCGCAAGTTGGTGAGACCAATGCCCTTTTCGCGAATGCCGGAATCTTTCGAAGCGGTGGGTGGCAGAAAACTGTTCTTAGTCGCTAAATGCAGGGTTGCTTCCTGGACCCTTAGGTCGATCCGGATGACAATGTCACGGGCCTGACTATCGAGGCTGTGCTTAAAACAATTCTCTACAACATTGGCCAAAATCAAAGGCAGCACCCATTTCCCTTCTGGATTCCCCTCCATGGAAAACACCACCTGCCCGCGATCCTTGATGGCCATTTCCTGAAGACTCAAATAATTTCTGAGAGACGTCATTTCTTTCTGCAAAGGCAAGGAATCGGAAGTTGCTTCATACAGGACGTAGCGCAAAAAATCCGCTAGCCGCTTCACCATGTCCGGTGCCCGTTCATCAGCTGTCAGCACATAGGCATAAATATTATTCAGGGTGTTAAACAACATATGCGGATTGATTTGTGACTTTAGGAATTTGAGTTCATGTTCATGGGTTTCGGCACGCAAACGCTCCAGCGACCGTTGCGCCAGGCGTTGATCCAACGCTAGTTTTGCAATGAGCATCGCTCCTAGCAGAGGCGCCACTTCAAAAACAAAATAGTAAACACCCGGTATAGACCAGCCTTCTTTACCCCGACTCTCCGGGAAAAAGCGCGGCTCCAAAAGCCCTTCTTCCAAAGAACCGAATGCAAAAAGCAGGATGCCAAGGCCAAGAAAGAAACTTACATACCGACGATGAGCCAAAAGCCGTGGCATCAACAGAAAGAACACCAAGAAAGCCAGGGCTCCACGGCTCAAAGAATATGCTAATTCTCCAGGTTGCAAATGGGCAGGTTCCTTGGACACCGCCACAAAGGCGATCGAAGCCACCCAAATCCCAAGAAACACGATTTTTTCGATGCTTTTGTCGGAAAGGCCCAACATCTACGCCCCACTACCCATCGATGCCACTTTGGGTTTTTCATTTCTAAGAATCCTACCAAGTTTCGCCACCGGGAAAATAGTTCGCCTGCACAGAACAAGGTTCTATAGGCTAAAGATTTCCCAAGATAAGAGGAAGATTCTTCGATTATCGAATGCAGCGACAACTTTTGTTGGGATGCTGCAAACGCTATTCATCAACTCATATTGCATTTAATCAAAAAAATCTGGGGTCCGGATCCCATTCATGAGAGGGTGCCAATGATTTATGATCAATACGGCAACCCGCCCTGAGAGATGAGATTTGATCCTTCGACGATTTGCAAGCGCAGTAAAAAATTTGTCCTTCCGCCAATGGATTTTTTGGATTCACCTCATCTCCGGTGTCCTTTGCGGCCTCATCGTCTTTCTGATGTCCGCCACCGGCGTCATCCTTACCTACGAACGCCAACTCATCGCCGCCGCAGAAGCAAGATTGGTAAAAGAAACCGGGAAAACCAACCTCTCTATCGATCAGGCTTGGGCCTTGGTTGCCACCCAGGCCGGTCCGGATGCTGAACTGGAGTTGCTCTCGAATCCTTTGGCACCCTTCAAGGCATATCAAAAACGCGATCAAATACTTTTCCACCCGCAGACGGGCGAGGTTCTTCTTAAGGGTGAAACGAAGACTGAGGATTGGCTGTGGACGGTGACCAAACTTCACCGCTGGCTGGCATTAGAGGGAGACGCTCGCAGCATTGGCAAGAGCATCACCGGTGTGTCGAATCTGGTATTTGTTCTGCTCGCGCTGACCGGTCTCTATTTGTGGTTCCCGCCAACGTCCCGATGGGTGCAGTACAAATTGCGGCTGTTTTTTAAAAAAGCACCGCGTTCCGGGCAGGCACGGGACTTTAATTGGCACCATGTTTTTGGGTTTTGGATGTTGATCCCCATTTTGATCATGGCCGTCACTGCCATCGTCTTTTCTTACCGTTGGGCTGGAGATCTGATCTACAAAGCCTATGGGGAAGTTCCCGGTCAAAGGCGACAAGCAAACACAACGACACCTATTCCATCCCTTTTGGCCCAAGATCAGCAAACCGTATCTCTTCAATCCCGATTTGATATCGCCGCAGAGGCATGGCCCCAATGGCGGCGCATTTCTTTTTCGGGCCCGGTTGAAGCAGGTAATCCTTTGGCATTCGAGATTGATTTGGGCAATGGTGCTCAGCATGGGAAACGGTACGTCGCAACCGTGGCAGCAAACGGTAAGCTGCTTTCGACAGTCCGACCGCTGGAAAAGCGGAGCCCCGCTTCACGAATGCGAATCTTCATCAGATTCCTTCATACCGGAGAGGTTTATGGTGTAGTGGGTCAAACCATTGCCGGATTAGGATCCTTGGGATCCCTATTTTTAGTTTGGACGGGTTTTGCTCTGAGTTTTCGTCGATGGCAACGATACATCGGCAAACGTAACCGTGAAGCAAGCTAGCTTGGTTCACGCGAACTAATCAACGTGGCCAATTGGGCCCATTCAGTTATCTTGGAGGATTCTGTGAAAAAGCCACTTTATTTTCTCTCCCTAATGCTTATCTCCGTTTCCATGACGTTAGCCCTTTATGCCCACACTCCGAAGATCTCCAGCACCGCTGAATTTATTCCTATTCCCGTCTACTCAGATAAATATGCGCCTGCCGGGGCTGAAAACGCACTCAAAGCAGCCAAAGCTTTGTTGGCGACATTCGACGGCGAGTCTCAAAACAAGATGCTGCTTGCCATAGATGCACCCGTTCGAGCCAAGTGGTCCAACCTGCCTGCCGCTTTTGTAGAGCGAGGCGGCATCAAGATTGGAGACATGTCAAAAACCCAGCGGAAGGCTCTTTTTGAATTTCTCTCGGCATCTTTATCCCGGGAAGGATATGAGAAAGTTGGTCATATTCTCGCTGCTGAAGCCTTTCTTTCAAAAGATCCCCGTGCCTCACGTGTGATGTGGGCTCCTGAGAATTACTGGTTTGCTTTCTACGGAGAACCCCATTCAACCCAAGCCTGGGGATGGCAATTTGGCGGTCATCATTTGGCAGTGAATCTTTCCTTCGAGGGAGGAAAGATCATCAGTCTTTCGCCCACCTTCTTGGGTACCGAGCCTGCGATGTTCACTTTGGACGGCATCCCTTACGAAGTCATCATCGATCTTCATTTAGCTGGTGAAGCGGTTTATAAGGCGCTTGATGCAAAACAACAAAAAGCAGCCTCCTACCCCGACATTCCCGATGACGTTTTAACCGGGGCTAACCGCGATGGCCATATTCCCAAACCCCACGGCCTTTCAGCCAAAAACATGACACCTGAGCAACGATCGCTATTGCTCAAAGCCGTTCGTATGTGGGTCGCCGTACAACCCGAGGAACATGCCAAACCCCGCATGCAAGCTATTGAATCTATTTTGATGGATTTGCACTTTTCGTGGACCGGAACCACGGAAATTAATACCCCTAGCTATTTCCGCATTCAGGGCCCCGATTTGATCATTGAACTATTATCAACGGGCGGTAATGTCGGAAAAAGTGCCGAAGGCAAAGGCCACTACCACACCATTTACCGGGTGCCATCCAAAGAATATGGCGGCGCTACTCCTTAATTCACAGATGGTGGATAGCTGATCAGGATCTCCGGATTCTTCGTAACTTTGGCCAAGAAGACATACCTTTCAGATCCCTCTTTGCCAAATATTCACTTTTCCGGCTAGAATTATGTTCATGAAACTCCAAGACATTCTTAAAAAGTTCGAAGAGCTCGGCGACGAGAAAGTGCGCAAGCATAACGCCAAACGCGGTGCTAGCGACAACCAATACGGTGTTAAATTAGGTGATATCCGCAAAATCGCCAAGGTCACCAAAACCCAGCACGATTTAGCCCTGGAACTCTGGGAAACTGGGAATATTGAAGCCAGGATGCTGGCGACTCTTATCATCAAACCACGCGCATTGTCCTCAGACGAGATGGATCGCATGGTGCGGTCCTTAACCTTTGACCGGGTGGCAGATTGGCTCAACAGTTATGTGGTCAAAAAACACAAAGACAAGGAAGCCTTGCGGCAAAAGTGGATGACCGACGATCATCCCATGGCCGCCCGTTCCGGCTGGAACCTCACCTACGAGCGTCTTCAAAAATCGCCTGAAGGGTTGGACCCATCCGGGCTTCTCGATCGAATTGAAGCAGAAATGGGTAGTGCGCGACCGTACGCTCAATGGACCATGAACTTCTGTCTGGTGTAAATAGGGATCAGTAACCCGGAACATCGAGAACGTGCGATCGCCATCGGTGAAAAATTAGGGCTTTACAGGGATTATCCTGTTTCGAAGGGCTGTACTTCTCCCTTCGCGCCCATTTGGATTGAGGAAATGGTGAGCCGACAAGGCTAGCCAACGTTTTTGTTGAAAAACCCAAGTAACCAAATGGCCCGGTAGGTCGGCGATTTGTAATGGGGCTTAGATATATACCTTCAACAACCGATCGTGATCCCTAAGGTCTAATAAGGGTGTCTAGTGCGGTTTTGGTCTAAAAAATAGGCGGTTGTACTTAGCTGCGGGAAAAACCGTTAAGATTCTCTTTGAAGGGCACCGGTCGTGACATTCTTTGCTAACTTCTTTTGGAATCTCCCATGTAACCATCCGATGCCATAAAAAACGAATCGCTTAGGAGTCACTATCATGACGCCGAAAGAATTGGTCAAAGCTTGGGTCGACACCTTTAACCAAGCCAATGCTGAGGCCATCGCCGATTTCTATGCAGAGGATGCCATTAACCATCAAGTGGCCCATGATCCTGTTATCGGAAAAACGGCTATTAAAGGTATGTTCGCTTACGAGTTCGCCCAAGCGAACATGACCTGCATCATCGAGAATATTTTTGAAGACGGTGAGTGGGCCATGCTTGAGTGGAAAGATCCTTTAGGTCTGCGAGGGTGTGGCTTTTTCCATATTCAAAAGGGAAAGATCATTTTCCAAAGAGGCTACTGGGACAGATTGTCCTTCTTAAGAATGCATCAATTACCCATCCCCCAGGAGTAACTGCTAGCCATCCGTACAGCAAGCCTCCGTCCTGTTTACAAGCTTCAGAAATGGCAGGCGAGACGCCTACCTTACCTTCCGATCCTTGCAGGTACGTTTTTCAGGCCTCGCGTATCGCAGGCCTCCGGCCTGTTTTCAAGCTTCAGAAATGGCATGCAGGAAGCCATCCTTAAGAGCTGGGCGCCAGCGGTACGGCGACCCTACTTGCCGCGGAACCCTTGGCCGCAACCAAGAAGATAGCTTGTCTTAGGCAAACCGGCCTTTTCGGGATTAGCGAGAATGTAGTTTCGAAATCGTTGAAGATCTTGGCGACTTCGAACGATATGATCGAAACTTTCCCGCATCCAAATGGGTCCCGATCTTCCCAAGAGCTTATTGATCTCATGGGCTGAAAAGGATTTCCAGGAATGAAGAATTTTTGAAAGTGGCCAATCCTTTAGCGGCATCACCAACATGTGAACATGATTGGGCATGATCACATAGGTATCCATCAAATATCGTATGCCATCAAAGTAATCAAAGCTATTCCTCAAAATCTCTGCGGCCTCTTTTTTTGCCAAAAGACACGAGCCACGCCCATCATCCAAATAGCGATTTAATTTTCTTTGATATTGATGCCATAAATTTCTTTTTTCCTGTTGCGTCACTGCACGCTTGACCTGGACCTGTTGTTTGAGGCACCAAGCATCCACCACTTTTTTGGGAATCGAATCAGCAAGCCTGAAGGTAATGAAATAAATGCGATGCGCTAGTTCCAAATGGGGCAAACGTCGTCGCTTGATCTGAACCGTACGATCATCCAAAACCGAACCAAACCGGATGTTTTTTTTCATTTTATTTGTTGCAGCTGGCAATTCGGCTATGGCCACTCTACCAAAAAACGACCCTCAATGCCTCACTCTTGGAAATCAATCGCCAGCCATCCGTACCGCAGGCCTCCGGCCTGTTTTCAAAGCATCTAGATCGCAGGCGAGACGTACCGCAGGCCTCCGGCCTGTTTTCAAAGCATCTAGATCGCAGGCGAGACGCCTACGCTACTGGGGTGCGGGTTTACTACAGCCGTATTTGCCCAAGTACTTGGCAGAACCAGCGGCAATCGCGTCATCAATGGAGATCCGGTTGAGGTACACGGGCGTTTGCGGCCATTTGACGGAACCGGCTTGAAGGGGCAAACCCAACATGGAGCGAAGCGCATTCGCATCGCTATTGGATGCCGAAATACCAGCTTCGATTTTCTCACGATCGACGATCACTCGAGAACCGTAAAGTTCCGCAAACCCTCTGCTCACGGGAATCTTGATGGCATCGGTTACATTTTCATCGGAATCTTCGTGAAGAAGTTCCGCTTCATCGACCATGTTCTCTACATCCATCAAAGTGTTGAATTCCATGTAGTCGCCTTTGCGGGCACCAGTGATCAAATTACCTACAAACAACAAGTCTTGACTTCTGGAGGCATTGTTCATAGCAATGATATCGGCAAAACCCAGGACATTGTGACGCATTTCTATCCTGGTAAAGCGATCCATGCCGACATTGAAACCCTGAGACATGCCGCTATCCCAGGAAAACAGAACCGTATTGTTGATCACTTTGAATTCCGGGTATTGGTCATTGCCAGCGTATTTGCTGCCGCAGAAGATACCGGTGCCGCTGTGTTGAATCACCAAATTATTGGCAATAGTGATTTTGGAACCCTTGAATCCGGAAACGGAAAGACTCGCCTGATTTTGGAAAGTGTTCATCACAATATTGTTGCGAACTTCAACCTCCCAGCGAGGGCCATCATCAAACTTCCCGCTTTTTTGAACACGCACCACCAAGCCACCAAGACTCGGGCTCGGGTTCTTTCCTTTGCTCGGGCTCGCCTTGGGGATGAGTTTGTGTTCTTTGTCCGTTGCGTAATGATTGCGACCACCCGCATCGATGATTAAGCCATCAATCGTAATTTTGGAAGCCGGTCCTCTGAATTTCATCAAATCTAGGAACAGTGCCGGATTGGCCGTGTAATTGGCAGTCATATTCTCGCCAGAGAAAATGGTCTTGTGAGCGCCCCAGGGATCACGCTTTGAAAAGGTCACATCATAACCACCAATAATGCTCACGGGGACCGTGATGGTGTTGGAACCGTTCTTACCGCGTCCCACATAGATACCCTCTGCAATATGAACCACATCTCCTGGTTGTAATTTGGAAATGATATTCCCCAGATCCTTGGCTGGCGCTTCTTTCGTTGCCTTCCGACCTTTTCCGGTATTCTTGGAAACATACCAATCGGTGGCAAAACCAAGAGGACTCCCTAATAGCAAAAACAATACGACCGCAACCAACGCCTTCTGCTTGGACATGTTTTCTCTCCATGGATGTAATTTTTGGGGTGACTACCATCATACAAGAGTCACCCCTGCCCTCGCGTCAAAATTCCGTCTGAATGTTGCAAGGAGCAGGTCTGGACTTAACGTCACCCATCATGAAAATCCCTCAGGAGGGGCCCACGCTCCCGAAAAGCAGGCCATTTGTAACCGACATCTTTCAATGCTAGAGTCACTATTTATTATCCCAATCATTTAATTAGATTTATGGTCCAGGTAGGTGTCAAACCCAACGCTTCTCAAAGGAGTCATGATTCATGCCAGAACCCAATGAAACCTTAGCAACATTTAAAGTCCAAGCACAAGGAAATGGCCGGCCAACCAAGGTCGATGTGCTCGAAACTGATTGGAATCTACAAGTTGATGAGCCTGAAGAAGACGGTGGCTCCAATTCCGGTCCCAATCCTATGCATTACTTCACCACCGCACTTGCCGGTTGCCAGAATGAGCAAGCACAAGTCGTTGCGGATGAACTATCCCTATCTCTTAATCAGATTGATATCAATGTTGAAGTTGATTTGGATCTTTCCGGCTTTATGGGTATGGCCGAAAGTTCAGATGGCAGCTATAAAGAGGTACGTCTTCATGCCGTCGTCCATGGCGAAGCAGATCAAACACAAGTTACCTTGCTCGGACAGAAGGTTGATGCCCGTTGCCCCATTCTTGGACTGCTGCGTACAAGCGGTTGCCGGATTGTGAGTCAATGGCAAAAAAGCTGAGTTCAACATTTAATGAACTAAAAAAAGGCGCTTCTTATTCAGTAGAAGCGCCTTTTTTGGTATTTGCTTTATGGAACTATTCCTTGGATCCCTCAGTCGTCTAACTTCCGATTAAATATGGCTTCGTATTCTACGACTTCCTTATCTGCTTCCACCGGGACTAGGAAAATGGGTAACGGTTCTTCGCCCTCAAAATGAATAGTCACCAGGCCATTTTCCAATATGCCCTTGGCCGGTGTTGAGAACATGAGCGTAAAGCATTCCCAGCCTTCCGGGGTTCGCTCTTTGGGAATCACCTCGTTCAAGGTAATTTCCAGTGTTTGTCCATCCTGAATGGGGATATTGCCGGTCTTTTGATGAAGACCCTGAAAATAGGCAAGCGAATGAATAGTCGACATAATGACAGCCTCCGATAAGTTGGTGGACAGGATGATCCAACTTATCACGAGGGACTTCCTTGAAACCAGATCCTTGTGAAAATTCTACCGAACTGGTTTTTTCAAGGGAATCAGTTTTTTTGACTCAAAAATTCCTCAATCACCGTGAGAAGTGACATCCTGGTCCCTGGCATTTAAATAGGAAAATGCACCAAAAACGGGAACCTGCTCTAAATGTCGTCGCAACATATCCAAAGCAAGGGTTGCTGAAATGCGGCGCACCCGATTGCGTCCCCAATTCGGTAACTTCAACACTTGAGTGTAAGTGGCTTCCGGAGTGGCCAAAGCAAAACCCACCGTTCCAACCGGTTTTTCTTCCGTGCCACCACCTGGCCCTGCAATACCCGTCACCGCCAAGCCATGGCTCGTTCCTGCTCTTGCCCTGGCGCCCTGGGCCATGGCTCGCGCACATTCCAACGACACAGCGCCATGGTTTTCCAGTACCTGATCAGGAACGTCAAGAAGATCTTGTTTGGCAGCATTGGAATAGGTCACCATGCCATAGGTTAAAACCGCGGAACTACCCGGCACATCCACAAGCTGGCTGGCTATCATGCCACCGGTGCATGATTCTGCCAAAGCCAAGGTATGACCTGCTTTGCTCATCACCATCACCAGCTTGCTAGCTAAACTGCGCTCATCCTCAAAAGAGAGAAATTCACCCAATCGCTTGCGAATAGCCGTTGCAAACGCCGACGTTTCCTCATCAAAAGTCCCGCTCTGTTCACCCCAGGCCATGATCTTGGTTTCAATGAAGGGAAAATGAGCCCGAAACCCCAGTTGAACTCCATCGGGCTTAGGCAGTTGGTTGAGTAATTCGTCGACTGAAGCTTCTGCCAAACCAAAACTATTAATTTTTTTGAGATAATTCTGCGGAGGTAGAGAGAAGCGTTCCTGTAATCTCGGCGCCACCTGATCGCGCATCATGGGTTTCAGTTCATTAGGAGGACCTGGCGTGAAAAAAACAGTTGCTTTACCGATGGTCATCATAAACCCACACGCGGTGCCGTTGGGATTATCTAAAATCTCGGCTGATTTCGGCAACATCGCCTGTTTGAGATTGCGCGGCGGCATGGGTCGACCCATTTGAGCGAAACGCTTTTCCATAGCAACCACCCATTGGTCGAATTCCACCAAGGGTTCATCTACCGCTTCAGCTGCCGCCTGTGCAGAGAGGTCATCCGAGGTAGGGCCCAAACCACCATTGACGATCAACACATCGGTCTGCTCACCACGAACCTTTAAAGCAGTCACCAAATCTTCCATGCGATCACCCACCGTGATGCGGCGGTTTAACTGCAGGCCATGCTCTGCGAGCCATTGGCCAAGCCAAGCACCATTGGAATCAATAATTTGACCGCTCAGAACCTCTTCACCAGTCGTAATAAC
>WURV02067782.1:0-34081 GCA_011762755.2 Epimenia babai | reverse complement strand
CCTTCATGGGTTCTCCTTAGCTCAATTGAATTTGATCAAAAGCCGGATAATGCTTGTCCTTGTCACTCAAAATGGGTTGCGCTTCCAAGCGCCAGTCGATTCCAAGAGCCGGGTCATTCCACATCAGACCGCGTTCGTCCTGGGGTGAATAGAAGTTGGAACACTTGTACAACACTTCCGCACTTTCACTTAGAACGGAAAAACCATGGGCAAAGCCTTCAGGCACAAAGAGCGCTTGCTTGTTTTCTTCGGTCAGGAGCGCGCCGCGCCACTGCCCGTAGGTCGGTGAATCCTTACGAATATCCACGGCTACATCGAAAATTTCGCCCTTCAGACAACGTACCAGCTTTGCCTGCCATTGATTCACCTGATAGTGCAACCCGCGCAATGTATTTCTTTGGGATTGAGATTGATTATCCTGCACAAAATCACAGGTAATCCCGCCAGCATGGAAATTCCGTTGATTATAAGCTTCCATAAAATAGCCGCGATGATCACCAAAGATTTTGGGAACCACCAAAACCAAGCCTTCAATATCAAGTTTCCGAAATTCCATATCCGCCTCTTTTTTAATCATTTACCAATTGGAAATGCTCAGATGATTCATGGAGACACCATCTTAAGCTATGGCTGTTTCCGATTCAGAGAAACACCCATCCTTTCGGGACGGGAACTAGTTTAGGGGTCAATTAAATAGGAATCTATGCAAATTTAGTCGTTTTTCCCTGAGATTCGTATCCATTCATAACGCATTGAAAGTGATTCTTTGTAGGAATCCCAAACACAGCCACCCTATTTATGGGGACAAGTAATGATTCCCCCTCTCTTTTGAGGGTGAATCTTTGCGTTGCAGGCCCTTTGCCATACATAATGACAGGCTGTGAATTAACAAAACAGAAGGAGGAGCGTGCCATGGGGCGTTTCGAAAACCCCTTGCGAACGCGTCTTGCGGTATGGATGAGCTTAGCTTTCCTAGCCTTGACGAGTTTCGCGGCTGACAAAAAAGCCGATGAGAAGAAGAAGGAATGGGAGGTGAACTCACCGCCGGATCCCCATTTCGAGACAACAATTGACACGACCGAAGGGACCTGGATGTCCCTGGATATCAGCCCCGACGGTAAAACACTGGTTTTTGATATGTTGGGCGATATTTACACCATGCCCATTTCCGGTGGCACTGCTAAGGCGCTGACCAGCGGTATCGCTTGGGACATGCAACCACGCTTCAGCCCCGATGGAACATCCATCGCCTTCACCTCCGACCGTGGCGGTGGCGACAATTTGTGGATTATGGATGCGAACGGTAAAAACGAAAAGGCTGTCACATCGGAATCCTTCCGCTTGCTCAATAGCCCCGTGTGGCATCCCAATGGCGAATACATCGCCGGTCGCAAGCACTTCACCAAATCCAGGAGTTTGGGTGCCGGTGAAATTTGGCTATACCACCGTAGTGGCGGCAGCGGCGTTCAGCTGGTTGCCAAGCCCAATGACCAAAAAGATCTGGGCGAACCCGCCTTTTCCCCCGACGGTCGCTACCTCTACTACAGCCAAGATGTGACCCCTGGCGCGACCTTCCAATATAGCAAGGACCCCAACCCGGGTATTTACGCTATTAAAAGGGTGGATTTGGAAAAGGGCGAAACCACGACGCTTCTTTCCGGTACCGGTGGCGCGATTCGTCCGACACCTTCTCCGGATGGCAATCATTTGGCCTATATCCGCCGTCACAACTACAAAACATCTCTGTTCGTCTTCAATCGCGACAGCTGGCAAGAGACCATGCTCACTGATACGCTCGATCGCGATCTCCAGGAGACCTGGGCGATCCACGGCGTCTATCCCACCATAGCGTGGCTTCCCGACAGCAGCGCGATTGTCTACTGGGCCGGTGGCACCTTCCACCAAATTGATGCCACCAGCAAAAAGATCACCGACATCCCTATGCGGATAAAAACCAGCCGCAAAATGATCAAGCCTCTGCGCTTTGATGTAGATGTCGCCCCGGATTCATTTGATGTGAAAACACTGCGCTGGGTCCAGGTTTCTCCCAAAGGGAATCAAGTGGTCTACAGCGCCATGGGCCATCTCTATACCCGTGCCCTTCCCAACGGCAAACCCAAGCGGCTCACGTCTCAAACGGATCATTTCGAGTACTACCCCAGCTTTAGCGCCGACGGTAGTCGGATCATTTATGCGACATGGGATGATGAGGCACTTGGTTCGATTCGCAGCATTTCCGCCAGCGGTGGCGCGTCCGAAACCCTGACCAAGAAAAAGGGTCATTACACTTGGTCTGCCCTTGCCCCGGACGGCAAACATCTGGTTTATGTGCGGACACAGGGCGGCTTCTTGCGCAGCCCGCTCTGGAGTAAAGACTCAGGCATCTATGTGATGAACTTGAAAAGTGGTGAATCCGAACGCGTTGCCGGCGGCGGCTCCCAACTGCATTTTGCCGATGCTTCGGATCGTTTCTACTACGTCAGCTTTGGCGGGGAGAACAAGGTCGCTTTAAACAGCCGCCTATTGGATGGCAGTGAGCATCGCAAACACGCGGATGTCTCCATGGGTCTCGATTTCCGCGTATCGCCCGATGGCAAGTGGTTGGCATTCACCGAACACCACAATGCTTATATCGCGCCCATGATTCACGCGGGCAAAGCCCTTAGCATGAGCGGCGGCAGCAAAGCAGTTCCCACGCGCCAAGTCTCAAAAGATGCGGGCCTTTTCCTGCATTGGAGCGGGGATAGCAAGCGCTTGTACTGGTCTATGGGCGCCACACTGTATCAGCGCGATTTGAAAGATGCTTTTTCATTCATCCCTGGTGCACCGGAAACCTTGCCGGAACCCAGTGGTGAAGGCACTGCGATCGGTTTCAAACATCCTCACGCCAAACCAAGTGGCAAACTAGCCCTTGTCGGTGGTCGCATCATCACCATGAATGGCGATCAGGTCATCGAAGAAGGGACCATTATTGTTGATGGCAACCGGATTTTAGCCGTTGGCGCGAGTGACCAAGTCAAAATTCCCACTGACGCCCACCAAGTAGATGTCAGCGGCCACACGCTTATGCCAGGTATTGTGGATGTTCATGCCCACGGTGCCCAAGCGACTGGCGGCATGGTTCCAGAGCAGAACTGGCACAATTTGGCAGGCCTTACCTTTGGTGTAACGACAATACACGATCCTTCCAACAGCACTTATGACATCTTCACGGCCAGTGAAATGTCCAAAGCTGGTTTGGTTTTGGGGCCCAGAATCTTCTCCACCGGTACCATTCTCTATGGTGCCAAAGCGCCGGGCTATACCTCGAAAATCAATAGCTTGGAAGATGCCAAATCGCACCTGAAACGCCTGAAGGCCGTAGGTGCCATTTCGGTAAAAAGCTATAACCAACCCCGCCGGAATCAGCGTCAACAAGTGATCACCGGTGCGCGCGAACTCGACATGATGGTCGTCCCTGAAGGTGGCTCACTCTACATGCATAACATGACTCAGGTCGTCGACGGTCACACGGGCATTGAGCACGCAATTCCCCTGGCTCGCATGTACAGTGATGTGGCTCAAATGTGGGGCTCTACAGAAGTGTTCTACACGCCAACCCTGAATGTGGGTTACGGCGGTATCTGGGGTGAGAACTACTGGTATGACACCACCAACGTCTATGAGAACGAGCGCTTGAAGAGCTTCCTGCCTCCCGAGATGCTGGATGCACGCTCTCGGCGTCGTCCAAAAGCGCCATTAGCCGAGTACAACCATTTCCGCATCGTGGAAATGTGCAAAATGCTCTCGGATGCAGGTGTCAAAGTAACTGTTGGTGCTCACGGCCAGCGCGAAGGCCTGGGTGCCCACTGGGAAATGTG
The DNA here is from genome assembly GCA_011762755.2 of Epimenia babai. NCBI lineage: Eukaryota > Metazoa > Mollusca > Solenogastres > Cavibelonia > Epimeniidae > Epimenia > Epimenia babai. The sequence continues at coordinate 30,221 of WURV02067782.1, read as the reverse complement.
GATGCTCGGCCAAGGCGGTATGACGCCCTTGGAAGCGCTCCGTGCCGGAACGCTTAATGGCGCAGAGTATCTTGCTCTGGACAAAGATCTGGGCAGCCTGGAAAAAGGCAAGCTCGCGGACATCCTTGTTCTCAGCGCCAACCCACTCAATGACCTCTTCAATTCCCAAGCGGTCAAGTACCTGGTCTACAACGGTCGTATCTACGATGCCGCCACTATGGACGAGATGGGTGCTACGCCAAAGAAACGTAACAAGCTGTTTTGGGAGCATGGACACACTACAACCGCGAGCAGCATTAACCGTGCTTCTCAATTTCACAAGTGTGGTTGTCATCCCTAATTCATAACGATTCCTAATGAGCCATTCGGCTCAAGCAAAAAGGCTGGTGGGAAGGGTTCCTTTCTTACCAGCCTTTTCTCATTTCGGCAGGCTACTCAATCCGGTATTTGATCTCTTTTTATGAATATTGTGTAAATTCTTGGCGATAGGAGAGCATTGCCGGGCCATTCAACCCGTAAATATTGACCTTATTAGGTTTTTCTGTTTTGATTTGATCCACCTTAGCGAGAGGTGTGTCGTGTAGTTGCACGATGCTGAAAAGGGAAGACGGTGTAAATCCGTCGCGGACCCGCCGCTGTAACCGGGGACGAACCAATTCCAAAAGCCACTGTTTCAACAACGGGAAGGCGAATTGGCGAGTACGATCCGGAAGCCAGAAGACCTGCCAATCGCAAAGCTTCGTTTTCAACCCTCGGGACCTTTAAGGGTAAAGGAGCTAGAAGTTGCCGAACACACATCACCAGGACCCTTGACCTCCAAATGGAAAGAAATCAATGGATCAGGATGTTGTCATCAACTGTCTTCCCGGGAGCATAGGCGAAACATTTTTACCTTAACGGTATTTGGAGATTCTTATGTTTCGAGCTCGACTTTTCTACTTATCAGTATTCATCTTGATCGGAGGCAGCGTTTTCGCTCAATCCGATAAAAAAGATGATTTACCAACCGTAAAAGCAGAGACCATTGTCGTCACTGCCAACCGCACTGAGACACCGATTGATGAAGTCGGTAACTCCGTATCAGTCATTACTCCGGAAGATATGGAACGCCATGGTCAAGTATTGGTTCTTGATGCGTTACGTGACCTCGCGGGCATTGACGTTGTGCGCACCGGCAGTCCCGGTGGCATCGCATCCATTTTCATGCGGGGTGCCAATTCCGGTCACACCTTAGTGATTGTGGATGGCGTGGAAATGCAAGACCCCATCGCCGCTGGCAACAGCTTCAATATTTCTCACCTAACGGCAGATAACATCGACCGTATCGAAGTCGTTCGCGGTCCTCAAAGCACCCTTTACGGGTCTGACTCACTCGGCGGCGTCATTCAGATTTTCACCAAAAAAGGCCAGGGAGAACCCAACGGTAGTGTGAATATCGAAGGTGGTTCTTACGGTTACAAGCGCGGCGCAGCATCTGTTCGCGGTGGCGATGAGCGTTTTTACTACAGCGCTGGCGCTTCCTACCAGGATGCCGACGGCTTCTCTACCGCCAACGAGCGCCTCGGTAACCTGGAAGACGACGGTTACACCAACACAACCGTATCTGCCCAGGTGGGTTTCAACCCTGCCGATCACTGGGGCCTTTCCTTAACTGCACGCCGCATCGACGCCAGCACGGACATCGATAATGGTGGCGGCGCAGGCCAAGACGACCCCAACTATGTGAGCGATTCCTTGCAAACCACGTTTGCTCTCGGCGGTCACCTCCATCTTCAAGATGGCAGATGGCGTCAAAATTTCGGCATCTCCCATATGGATCAGGACCGCGACCTCAACAACGGTACCGACGAGGCTCATCCCAACGCCAGCTCCATGGGTGAGTTTGAAGGCATTAAAACCAAACTCCACTGGGTCAACAACTTCCGTTTAAACGACAACCACCATTTCACCTTCGGTACGGAAACCGAAACTGAGGAAGGCAGCTCCGTTTTTGAATCTGATGGTGCTTTTGGTCCTTTCCGCAGTGAATTCTCCGAACAAGACGCCCGCACCACCGGTCTTTACTTCCAAGATCAATGGCAGGCGGCCCCTCGCGTGAATGTCACCATGGGAGCTCGTTTTGACGATCACGATCGCTTCGGCAGCCGTACGACCTACCGAACAGCCATTGCCTACAAAGTCAACGATCGCGGTACCGTTTTCCGCGGCTCCTTCGGCACCGGCTTCAAAGCACCTTCCTTATTCCAACTCTACTCTTCATTCGGGAACCTGGATTTGGAACCAGAAAAGAGCCAGGGCGGAGACTTTGGTTTCACGCAAACTATTGCCAGCAAAGGCGTTCAGTTTGGGGTGACCTATTTCCATAACGACTTCGATACCCTGATCGATTTCGATTCAAGCACTTTCACCTACAACAATATCGATTCCGCCAAAACCGAAGGCATCGAATACTTCCTTCACTGGCAAGGTCACAAACGCTGGTATGGATCATTGGATGGCACGATCCAAAACACCAAAGATTCCAACACCAACACGACTCTTTTCCGTCGTCCCGACCAAAAGCTGCAAACTCGCCTTGGTTACCGTTTCGGAACCATGGGCCAGGTAAACTTCAACGCTCGCTATGTGGGTTCTCGTGATTTCAACGATTTCTCGAGCAGCACCGGTAGAACGACCCTTCCCGGCTACACCGTCTTAGGTATCGCAGGAAATGTTCGTATCTTCAAAGATCTCGTGTTAACTGCACGTTTGGATAATTTTACCGACAAAGAGTATGAAGAAGTATTGGGTTACGGCACTTCTGAAGCTGCAGGCTATGTGGGTCTCCGCCTAGCTTACTAATCAACACAACGATCTATGGTCCAAAACCTTTAGAAAACTGCGGGACGAAAACCATGGTTCCGCAGTTTTCATGCACCCAAAATCAAGGGTGCCCTCAAGACACTCTCACGGATTTCACAGGAGGCCAGCTTATGCAGCGTACTTTCTTAAAAGGATGCCTTTGGTTGGCCTTGCTCGGCGGGTTAGCCTGCCATCAAGCCCCAACACCAGCTGTTGAAACCGCAGCCACTCAAAGCTCACCCACCCGCATTATTTCGCTAGCACCGAGTATTACCGAAATCTTGTTTGAGCTCGGCCTGGGCGACCGTGTTGTGGGCGTCACTCAGTTCTGTAAATTCCCTGAAGCTGCCCAGTCCAAAGCCTCCGTAGGCGGCTACTACAACCCAAATTACGAAGTCATGGTGGGCCTGAAGCCCGATCTGATTATCACCCTTAAAGAGCACACCAAAGAGCGTAAGTATTTCGATGAGCTGACTATTCCCTGGCTCGAGGTTAACCACCACAGTGTCGCCAGTATTTTTGCCTCCATCGAAGCCATCGGCAAAGCGACCCGACACCAAGATCAAGCCGAAAAGCTCAAGACGAGTTTGGAATCTCGCCTCAACCAAATTAGCGAGAAAACCAAAGATCTACCAAGACCAACCGTTTTGGTTTCCGTGGGTCGTAATATGGGGAGCGGCACCATCGAAGATGCTTATATCGCCGGTCAAGGCAGTATTTTTAACGAGCTCATTGCGCTCGCAGGTGGCCAAAACGCCTATCGCGATGAAGGTCGCGCCTATCCAATCGTAAGCACCGAAGGATTGCTGACACTGAACCCTGATATCATTATTGATATGGTACCCCACCGCAAAGATAGTCAAATTTCCGTCGAAGATGTACTCGCAGAATGGTTTGATCTGCCCAAACTCCAAGCTGTTCAATCCAAGCGTGTGTATATTTTTGATCAAGATTACGTCACCATTCCCGGTCCCAGATTATTCCTGCTGCTTGAGCAATTGGCGCAAACCATTCATCCCCAGCAGTTTCCTCAAATACCACAGGACGGCACTCCTTGATTCAGTTCCAAAACTGTTCCGTGGCTGTGGGTGAAACTTATTTACTGCGCAATATTGATGTTCATGTGGAAACCGGTGCTTTTGTATCGATCGTAGGCCCCAATGGCGCAGGCAAATCGACCTTGCTCAAAGCCATGCTGGGATTGCGCTCCTTAAAAAATGGCTCCATTTCCATTGATGGCAAACCACTTTCCAGTTTTGACGCCAAAACCCTGGCCACCGTGGTGGGCTACGTCCCCCAAGCACTGCATACTGTTTTTGGCTACACCGCCTTTGAACTCGTCATGATGGGGCGCTACGCCACGTTGGGTTGGCTGGGCAGCATGAGCCGCAAAGACCACGAAGCCACGGAAGCTGCTCTGGCTTTGGTGGGCGCCAGTGAATTTGCAGAGCGGCCCTTGCAGACCCTTAGCGGCGGAGAGCGTCAAAAAGTATGGTTAGCTGCAGCCATGGTCCAGCAGCCGAAAATCTTACTTTTAGATGAACCGCTTACCTATTTGGATCCCAAGCACCAACTTGAAATGATGGCACTCTTGGCCCAGATTCACGAAACCAAAAGCACCACCATCCTGACAGTGAGCCACCATTTAACCCATGCCTTTTCCCACGCAACCCATGTGTTGGCGCTTCACAGCGGCGCCTTGGCCTATTTTGGTAACCGGGACTCTTTCCTGACTAAGGGTTATCTGGACCAGGTTTTTGAATTGCCTTTCACCATTGTGAACCACCCTCAAACTGGCCATCCCGTTCCCCTGCCATTGGGGTCGGCATGTTAAAACTCGAGGCCCGTCGACGGCGAACGCTTTTCATCTTGGCCTGTTTTGCCTTGCTAGTTTGGGTAGGCGCACCTTTTGTCGGCATCAAACGCTTGGATCCCAGGATGTTATTGGAACCCTTGGCGACCAGCATGGATGCGGAAATCTTTTGGCGACTTCGTATCCCGCGCTGTAGTTTGGCTTTTATGGCAGGCGCGGCCTTGTCTTTTTCCGGCATGGTTTTCCAAGCCATGTTCCGCAACCCTTTAGCGACACCCTACACGCTTGGCGTCTCCAGTGGTGCATCTCTGGGAGCAGTCCTGTTCCTCTACACTGGTATCAGCTTTTCTATTTTGGGTATTCCCGGTGTCACCATCGCCGCCTTTTTAGGTGCCATGGTTGCTATAGGCGTCGTTTTGGGGCTTGCCGGTGGTAGCAGTGGCGGCGATTCCAACTACATGTTGCTCGCCGGTGTGGCGATCAGTTTATTTTTCTCCAGTCTCATTCTGTTTTTTCAGTATTTGAGCGATTTCACCAACTCAATCCGCATTATGCGCTGGCTCATGGGCGGCCTTGAAACCGTGGGCATGAAACCGGTTTACCAGCTTTTGCCCGTCTTCCTCATCGGATTGATCGCTGTCTTTTTCTTTCGCCGGGAATTGAATCTCCTCACCGTCGGTGAAGAATTCGCCGCAAGCCGTGGGACCTCCCTGAAAAAGGTGAAATTCACGCTTTTCATTGCCACCTCGTTCACCGTCAGCGGCGTGGTTTCCCTTTGCGGCCCCATCGGTTTCGTAGGCATGATCGCCCCACATATCTGTCGGCTTATGATCGGCCCCGATCACCGTTTCCTGGCGCCTGCATCGGTCTTGTTCGGCGGCGCGTTCCTCACCCTTTGCGACGCCATTTCCCGCATCCTCATTCCACCGGCAGAGATTCCCGTGGGTGTGATTACCGCCATGATGGGTGGCCCTTTCTTTATTTGGTTATTGACACACCACCGGCGCACGCCCGGTATTTTTGGAGGCGCTCGTTGAACGAAAAAATCTCACCGCAATCCCTACTCATTGTTTACACCGGTGACGGCAAAGGCAAAAGCACCGCCGCGTTCGGCATGGCTTTTCGAGCCATGGGCTGGAACAAACCGACAGCCGTGGTTCAATTCATCAAGGGGAAATGGCAAACCGGCGAACGCCAAATAGCCGAAACCCTTCCCCTCGTCGATTTCCATGTCATGGGAACAGGATTCACCTGGGAGGCCGACGATATTTCCGTGCCCGCCAAGGCAGCGAAAGCGGCCTGGGAAAAGTCAACGCAACTCATCCAATCAGGCGAGTATCCCATCGTGGTTCTCGACGAGCTCACTTATACCTTTCACCACGGCTTCCTAGATCTCGATGATGTTTTGCCTGTGTTAGCTGCGCGGCCAGAACATGTCACGGTCGTCGTCACCGGTCGCGACGCTCCCGAAGAGCTCATCGAAATAGCAGATCTCGTCACTGAAATGACCGTGGTCAAACATCCCTATCGCCAAAAGAATTTCAAAGCGCTACGCGGAGTGGATTATTGAGCCAAGCGCGCACCATTCCCAGGCTCATCGTCGCCGGCACAGCCAGCGGGGTTGGTAAAACAACCACCATGGTGGCACTCATCAGTGCCTTGCGAGCGCGTGGTTTAAAAGTGGCGTGTTTCAAGTGCGGACCTGATTATTTAGATCCTACTTATTATCGTTTGGCCAATGACGCCGAACCCCATCAGCTCGATCCTTGGATGATGGGTCGCGATGGCGTGAAAGCCACTTTCATTCACGGTACCCAACATGCCGACATCGCCCTTATCGAAGGCATGATGGGTCTTTATGATGGTATTGCACCTAACAAGGACACAGGGTCCACCGCCCAATTGGCCAAGTGGCTAGACGCACCGGTCCTTCTCGTGGTCGATGCTTCAGCCATGGCCCGATCTCTTGCGGCCATGGTGCTGGGGTATGTGAATTTTGATCCCGAGATCACGGTTGGCGGCGTCTGGTGCAACCGCATCGGAAGCGAAGGACACCTGGATCTCTTGCGTCGAACCAGGCCTTGCAAACCGGTTCTAGGGGGACTTCCTCGGAAAGACGACGTGGGTTTTAGCGAGCGACATTTGGGTCTGGTGGCTGCTCAGCGAGAATCGCTACCGAAGTCGGTTTTGCAAAGCTGGGCCAAGGCAGCAGAACAGTTTGGTCAACTCGATCGAATATTGGATATCGCGCGACAAGCTCCAGCAATCACCTATGACCCGGCGCCCAAGCCAAAAGCAGCCGTCACGGATCATCCCGTTCGCCTTGGGATCGCTCGCGATGCGGCATTTTCCTTTTATTACGGCGAGAATCTACGCCTTTTGCAAGCAAGCGGTGCGGAGTTGGTGCCCTTTTCGCCCATTACCGACGCTTCTTTACCCAAAGTAGATGGTTTGTATTTTGGTGGCGGCTACCCCGAAGTCTACGCATCCGATCTCGCAGCCAACACATCCATGCGCCTGGCAGTTCGTGTATTTGCGGAGCAAGGCGGCCCCATTTACGCGGAATGCGGCGGGTTTATGTATCTCACCGACGCCATCCAAACTTTGGACGGTGAGGAACACGCCATGGTGGGATGGTTTCCCGGCAAGGCCATCATGTGTGGGCGCCTGCAAGCGATTGGATATGCCGAAGCGATTTTCCAAAAATCAACACCTCTGGGCTCCAAAGGAACCCGCTTACGCGGACATCAATTCCGCTATTCCCACTTTGAACCCGGACCTGATCCAGGCGAACCCTTGCTGCGGCTCATGAGTCACACTCAAATTGATCGCGGCAGTGAAGGTTGGGTCCGTGGTCAGGTCTGCGCTTCCTACTTCCACGCCCACTGGGCTTCCAACCCCATGATTCCCCTCACGATGGTTCGCAACCTCCTCAAACTCAGAGCCCAAGCGTGATCGCTTCTATCCAATTGAAGCCTCCCTGGCTTGAAATCAGTTTGAAGCAGCAAGGTCAAGCCTGCAGTTGGGCCATCGTCGGTGGCGGAATGCAAACGGTTGATCGCATTATTTGGCGTCAAGTTTCCAACCGGGATTTACCGCCGGATCGAGATCCGGTTTGCTGGTTCGCTGAGGAAATGGCAGCGCAAGACTGGGATCAAGCATTGGGGTTTCTCACTTCCCATCCCCTTCACCATTTCGAGACCACTGAAGCCAGGCTAGACGATCTCCATGTGCAATGTGTCGCCACTGTCGGTCTTGGCAACGGTCGTCGCATTGGTGATTCGCCAGGTCCCGGCCGCGTAGGCACGATCAATCTTCTTTGTGCGGTATCCGAACCACTCAGTCAGGTTGCCACTCTTGAAGCCATGGCCTTGGTTGCCGAAGCGCGCACCACTGCATGCCTTGAAGCCAACTACGCTTCACCCATTTCCGGGCTGCCCATCACCGGCACCGGTACGGATTGCATTGCCGTCATCTCACCAAAAAGTGGTGTCGACCAGCACCACTTTTCCGGGAAACACACAGCTCTGGGCCACCTCATTGGCAAGACCGTTTACGAGGCCGTGGGCAAGGGAATCGCCAGTTGGGAAAAAGAAAGGACTGCCTCATGAGAGAGTTGGTATTGCTAACGGGCGGCTGCCGCAGTGGCAAAAGCGCTCGAGCGCTGGAGATCGGAGAATCCTTATCAGGTCCACGGGTATTCCTTGCCACCTGTCCTCGCATTGATGGAGAAATGGATGAGCGCATTGCCAGGCATCGCCAGGAGCGTGAAGCAGGCGGGTGGCAGACGGTGGAATGCGAAGTTGATTTGCTCAAGGCATTGGATTCCTTGTCTTCAAATCCCGTGATTTTGATCGATTGCCTGGCTTTATGGATCAACAATCTCATGTTCAAAGCCGGCAAGGATCTGCCGACGGAAGATGACATTCATCGCGCTTGTACGGAACTCATCGCAAGTGTGGCGAATCAGCAAGGCATCCTGATTTTAGTCACCAACGAGGTGGGTCTCGGCATTGTTCCCTCAAACCGACTCTCGCGTCGTTACCGAGACCTGCTTGGTCGCTGTAATCAAGTATTTGCCAAAGCTGCAGCTCGGGTTGAGTTGCTCGTGGCCGGCATTCCCATGATCGTCAAACAAAAGGAAGCATCGCCGTGACATCTCGTTCAAACTGGCATCACGGCGGCGACAGAAAACACTTGGCTGACCTTGCTGGCTGTGAGCCGAAAGAGCTACTCGATTTTTCAGCCAACATGAACCCATCGGGTCCTCCGGACTGGTTGCGCCCCACGATTGATTCAGCCATTGACCAAGTACTCTATTACCCGGATCCTCATAGTGAAGCTTTATCTCAAGCAGCTGCCGAACGCTATGATCTGGATCCGACTCGTATTGTGTGGGGTAATGGTGCCAGTCAGCTTTTGTTTGCGCTACCTCGGGTTCTCGGCGCCAATAAAGCTCTGATCCCCACACCTTGTTACTCGGATTACTCCCGCTCGCTCAGAGCTGCCAACATCCCCGTGACGTCTCTGGAACTCCTTGAATCAGAAGGCTTTCGTCTTAATTTTGATCGCTTGGAAGCTGCGCTTCGCGGCGTCGATCTGGTGATGCTAGGTCGGCCCAATAATCCCACCGGGTTCGTTCCCGAGCGTGCCACTTTAGTCCGGCTGATGGAAAAGCATTCCCAAATTATGTTTGTCATCGACGAAGCCTTTATGGACTTTTTGGATGATGAAGAAAGCCTGATGGATCTGGCTCTCGACAATATGATCATCGTACGCTCGCTCACCAAATTCTTTTGCATTCCCGGTCTGCGTTTGGGATTCGTCATCGCGCCACCCGCGATTGCCAGCCAATTACGGGATCAGATCCCCGCTTGGTCCGTGAACGCACTCGCTCAGGCAGTGGGTGTTCGCGGTTTGGAAGATAACGCTTATGCGACTCGCAGCAAAGCTAAGCTTCAGCAGTGCAAACAAGCGCTGCAGGATTCATTGGCGTCCTACCCGCAGCTGAGAATCTACCCAAGCCGAGTTAATTATTTCCTCCTCAAGATTCAAAACAGCAGCGCCAAAGCGCTTGCAACGAACCTGTTACACCACAACATCGCCGTTCGCACTTACGACGATGGCGTTTTGGACGACAGCTTCTTTCGCATCGCAGTTCGATCCGAACGGGATAATCAACGCCTACTCCATGCGCTAGATCAAATTTGGAAGCCGAGCGCTCCCGGGATTCGAAGCGCGAAAACGCCTGCCGTTATGTTCCAGGGGAGTGGTTCCAATGTGGGGAAAAGCATCATGGCTGCTGCTATGTGCCGGGTCTTGCTTCAAGATGGCTACGATGTGGCACCTTTCAAAGCCCAGAACATGTCCCTGAATGCCTTCGTCACTCGGGACGGTAAAGAAATGGCGCGTGCCCAAGTCCTACAGGCACAAGCCTGTCGCCTGGAGCCGGATTGGCCCATGAACCCCATTCTCCTCAAGCCCAGCGGACACATGAAGAGCCAAGTGATTTTCTGCGGCGAACCGCTCGGCCATCAGGGTTATGGTGAATACCGCCAAAAATTCCCGGAAATCAAAACCCAGGTCCACCAAGTCTACGATCAACTAGCTTCCCAGCATCAAGTCATGGTGCTTGAAGGTGCTGGCAGCCCTGGAGAAGTCAATCTCAAGGATCGCGATCTGGTCAATATGTCCATGGCCGCCCAAGCGGAAGCAGCCGTAATTTTGGTGGGGGATATCGATCGCGGCGGCGTGTTCGCCTCCTTTATGGGCACTATGAATGTGCTCGCCGAATGGGAGCGCGAGTTAGTAGCAGGCTTCCTCATCAACCGTTTCCGCGGCGATGTCCGCCTGCTTGATGATGCCTTGTTGTATTTGGAGCGTTACACCGGTCGAAAAACCTTCGGTGTGATGCCGTTCATGCAGGATTTGGGTTTGCCGGAAGAAGACTCGATGGGCTTTCGCCAGAATATTTCCTTCCACAGCCAACCCACGATAGATCAAATCGATATCGCCATCATTGATCTCCCGCATATCGCCAACTTCACCGATTTCGATCCCTTCACTGTGGAACCGGAAGTAAGTTTGCGCTTGGTGCGCTCGGTGGAAACGCTGGGCAAACCTCACGCCATTATCCTGCCAGGAAGCAAACAGATGGCTGACGATCTGCGCTGGCTTCAAAAAACGGGACTGGCCCATCGTATCCAAGAGCTAGCGGAACAGGGCGACGTAGAGATCGTGGGCTTATGCGGCGGGTTGCAAATGCTAGGCCTGGCAGCAAATGACCCCGATCAGGTGGAATCCGACAATCACCACATCCAAGGACTCCAACTTCTGCCCATCCATACCTCGTGGCTCCCCAGAAAAACGACCTGCCAAATCCACGCAACGCACCAGCCCTCCGGATTTCAAGTGGTTGGTTATGAAATTCACCACGGACAGTCCGACTGGGGTCATTCAACGCCATGGTTTACCTCAAAGGACGGAACGATTCTCGGCGTTGCCCGGGATGATCGTCCTCTTTGGGGTACCTACCTCCACGGGTTATTCGAAAATGACCGCTTCCGCCGCTGGTGGATAGACCGACTGCGACAACGATTGGGTTTCTCAGACTACAATCTTCCTCTGCGAACCTACAATTTGGAACCGGCCTTGGATCGACTTGCCCATCTGTTCAGGGAATCAGTGAATCTAGCCAAGATTTACCAGGTGATGGGGTTGCGATGAGCAACGGTGACATCGTCGTCATCGCCTTTTTATTGGATCTTTGCTGGGGCGATCCGCGGTGGCTCCCTCATCCCGTTATGTGGATTGCGAAATGGGCCAAGTTCCTGGAGAAAATCACCCGTCGCATTCTAGCTCCCAAGTTTGCCGGGATCTTGACCCTTCTCGGTGTCTTGAGTGTCACCGGGGCTGTCGTATGGGCTTTGATTCGCGGCGCGAATAGCATCCATCCCTACCTTGGCCATGCTGCGAGCATTCTGGTTCTCTACACATGCTTCGCCACGAAATCGCTGATTCAGCATGCACGAGCTGTTTTGATACCGCTTCAAAACGGTGATCTGGAGACGGCCAAACAAAAGGTCGCCATGATCGTCGGCCGAGATACTGAGACCATGGATACACAGGCAGTCACTCGGGCAACCCTTGAAAGTGTAGGTGAAAACACGGTGGATGGCATTATTGCCCCGCTCTTTTTCGGGTTTCTCGGCGGACCCATCGGCGCCATGGTTTACAAAGCTGCCAGCACACTTGATTCCCTTTTCGGCTACCGTAATCAACGCTATCTCGCTTTCGGCTGGGCCTCAGCACGTTTGGACGATCTCCTTGCCTGGATCCCTGCCCGCCTTACCGGGCCGGCCATGTTGTTGGTCGGCATCTTGCCCGGTTATCGGTTGCGCCACGGTACACGCATCTACTTGCGCGACCGACGCAAACACCCCAGCCCTAACGCGGCCCATGGCGAAGCTGCCCTTGCCGGCCTGCTGGGCGTCCGACTTGGCGGCCCGAGTAGCTACGAAGGACGCATTAGCGAAAAACCCTACTTGGGAGACGCACTTGAACTGCTTCGCTCAAGCCATATTCTCAAAGCTAACCGATTGGTTTTTCTCACAGCTTTGCTGATGGTACTTGTTGGATGGTGCATTCACTTTTTCGCCCATACTCTTTATTGACCCATCAATTCGGCAACGCGGGATATAGGAATCTTCTGAACGCGGCACTCAAACTTGTTTGAAATGATTTCTAAGGAGCTGATCCCACCGCTAGGTTTGCGAGCCCATGCACCTAAAGCTCGATTAATGGCGTTCTCGGGTCGAATTCAGCATCGTATTCTATGGGGGAGATCTTGGCGCGTTGACGCATAGGTTCGGGTATTTGCATCACGGTCCAGGCTTGGATATGGGTAATGAGTCGCCAGAGATCCAGACAATATACAGAAGGGTTATCGAATCCGTTGGCACGCCGGTAACGATGAGGCAGGTAACCCCCGCCGCAGATTTCCCTGATCTTACAGCCCTGACAAGTCTCGCAGAGCTGGCGTTGGCTGTAATAATCGGTATCGATTACGTCATGACCAAAGGCATCATCAAGATGGTTCTTGTGCACACTTAGTGAGGTGCGAGTGATACCGGGTCGACAAGCTCGGAGTAAATCATTGGGCTCAATGCTGCCATCGGTCTCAATCACCACAACGCCGGTGAACCCTCGGCCCATCCCCACCATGCCACCGCCCACACCGAGCACGCAGGCGATTATTTGATCGAAAAGACGGATCCGAATCTCTTCGATGCCATCTTGAATCCAACGCTCAAACAGCGCGATCAGCCACCTGGCGTAAGGCGCATCATCAAGTGGCGAAAATCCTGGTGCAGGTTTGTCGTAGCTAGCCTGGGGCAGGAGAAAATCAACTACATTTGGCTTGAGTTCGCGGAGGAGCTCATACATGTCATCCGGGCAAATTTTCGGGTTGACGACACTGAGCAGGCCCGGAGCTAACCCGTAACTCGTGGCTAGATCCCACCCTTGCTTCACCCTTTCAAAGGAACCTCTACCTCGATGATCGACCCTGAAAGCATCATGAGCTTTGGGTGGGCCGTCCATACTAATGCCTACCCGAATATTCAGGGATAACAAGAGTTCACACCATTCAGGCGTGAGTAACGTGCCGTTGGTTTGAACCGAGAACCTCGCGGTGACATCAGGTTCGATAAACTCACGCACACGTGCCACGAAATCCTTAAAAAATTGGCAGGGCACAAGCAGAGGCTCGCCACCGTGAAAACCAAATGAAAATTCGGATAAGCCATGATGCCGACAATGCGCGGCGATCTTCTCAATCAGCGCATCAATCGTAGGAGCATCCATGAATTTTGGCTGATCCATGTAGGTGCGGTCCCCTAGGTTGTACATATAACAATAGGAGCAATTGAGGTTACAGCGACTCGCAACTTTGATAATCGCAGACCGGAAATGAGGCGCAGACACCTGTAAATCGACTGGTGGAACGACATCGTTTTTCATAGCTGTATCATGTGCATAAATCGCTCGACACCTTGCCCCTTAGCTTTCACAGCTTGAACCAAGGTACATGAGTTACGTGCGTAAATGGTTTTCCATGTTTCCAGGTTTGGTGGCGGTACCCCTTGTCCCGAAACGAGCTGGGCAAGATCATGCAACAAACTGTAATCCAAGCCGTCTAAGTCGCTCGCCTGATGTCCAAGTTTTCCGTAGTAGTCCGTAATCACTAAGAACTTACCCGGGAAGAGCTTTCGTAAACCGGTCAACAGATCATCCACCGATCGATGACAGAAGTAAGCGTTAACCAGACTACTGGCGACCAACATATCCACAGCTTCTCGAGTTTCAACGGGCAATGATTCCGCCATCGCCAGGACATCTCCGTGATGAAAACGAAGCCTGCTCGACAAACCTTCTTCGATGGCACCATCCTTGGCGCGTGCCAGTACATTGGCATTTGCGTCGATTCCAATGCCCACAAAATCCTTGCTTCTTTGAGCCAGTGTGCGGAGCAATTGACCACCGCCGCAACCCAAATCCACAAGCGTTTTGACTTCTAACGACTCGACCATGTCTACCAGCCAAACAGGAGCGTTGGGTTTGTCAGAGAATGCCTGTCCATGACGTTGCCAATTCACCAAACTTTCGCCTAGAGATGGCTTGCGCAACAGGCGTGACAAATCCTGTAAACATGGCCCAAACCCACCAACATAAAGGTCAAGCAATGGCTCGATTGCCGGGCTGTTTTCAGCCTCGTTTAACACGAACCCGCCCTGGCCGTCAGCGTCGAGTACCTGACAACGACCCGACACGTACGTCATCAGATTTTTGAGCAGCGCATTGTCCATCCCCAATTTGGCGGCGATGTCCGTCGTACTAGTATTTTCCTTAAGCATCGCCAAGACACCTTCCCGGTGGAACCCATCCAGGATTAGTGACACATAATATCCTTCAATGGCTTGCAGATGGTTAAGCCGGATGTCCTTCATAGCAACTGCTCTATCGATTCAGATGCCTTGAGAACACCCATGCTGTAGAGCCCTTCTACGTCCTCCCACTGAGGAAATAAAGCTTCTCCTGCTTCCGAAATCGCCCGACAGCACTGCCAGTAATTGGTTGGCTCCTTAAAACGGTTGATCAAGTTTGCGGTCAAAAGATCAATGGAAAACACTCTGGCATTCGCAGGTGCTGCCACCACAAGGAATTCTTCCAAGGGGCCGGCCTCAGCATTATCGAGCAGTCCAAGGGGGACTTCTTCGTTGATCCGTTTCAGTAAGGCGCCGCAATCATGAATTCTTCGCAGAACCGTGACTCCCGAGGAAATAACATACGATACATCTCGAGGGTCGCCATCCTCTCTGAGTCTGCAAGCGTAAGGATCCACATTGGCATTGCGAATCGCGGTACCAAATCGAAATAACGATACGAGGTGATGGTCCGATCCGAATCGGTGGGAGAGAAACCCCTCCAGGGCTGGTTCCAGTGATTCCCCGAAATGGTGGTCTTTCGTCCATCGATAGGCTTCGTCAAACAGGCGCCATAAGGAACTGTCAAAAGCGCGTAGGATGTAGCCAAAGGTCGTATGGCCAATTTCATTGAACAGGAGCCAAGCTGTCGTCACGAAAATATGTCGATCACGAGAGATAATCGAAGGATAGTAGTAGAAGTTAGGGAAGAGTTCCGGGTGCTCCGCGAGCAGATCATCATCTTGAGCGTCAATGCGCGGGAAATTGAAACCGGAGACGTGTTTGTCGAGACGTAACTCCGAACCGTATTCTGCGATCAGGTCTGTCCCGGGTTCCGGTGTGAGCAGATGCAGTTGGCCCTCATTAAGCCCATCCGGTCGGTAGTGAAGGCCACCCACCAGATCCAATGTCATCTGTTGATCGGTAAGTTGTTCCTCAGGAAAGCCGGTGATGAAGGAAGTCGTCGTGCGAATGCCTAACCTTGAGGTTGTTTTCAAAACGGGCTCCAGGAGTTCGAGGTTCATGCGCTTGCAAGAGATTTTCTGCATCCGGGGACTACCCGTCTCGATGCCGAAGTAAATATCCCGACAACCTGCCTCAGCCATCGCTTCAAGTAAGGTGTCGTCCACACAATCGACACGAGCAGAGCAATGCCAGGTGAAGCCATGATTCTTAACTGCCTGACAGAAATCGAGTATTTTGTGACGATTAACCGTGAATAAATCGTGGTTGAGTTGAAAGTCCGTATAGCCATAAGCAGCGTGCAGTTCTTCCATCTCATCCACCAAACGATCCGGTGACTTCAAACGATAATTGCGTCCGAAAAACGAGGCCGTAGAACAGAAGGTACAGGCGAAGGGACAGCCCCGTCCGGCTTCAATTCGGATGGACGGTAACCCCAGATCTTTCAAGGGATAAGCATCGTAGGCAGGCATGGGAAGCTGATTGAGATTAGTGATGGATGGCCGGCCTGGGTTGCAAATAACCTCGTCCCGACTGTTTCGGAAGGAGACTCCTGGGATAGAGTGGAAAGCCCTTGAGTCGAGGGCCTCAAGGATAGGCAACAAGGTTTCTTCTGCTTCGTGACGAACAACGACGGAGAAAACATCAAAATCGGTAAGTATTTGCTTGTGCAGAATAGATGCATGCGGCCCACCGAGTAAGATGGGCAGTTCGGGTTCGCACTCGCGTATCCGCAGGGCCACCCGAACCACACACTGGAAGTTACATCCAAGGGCTGTAAAACCCACAACATCAGCATTCATGGCCAAAATCTGCTGAGCCATCACCTCATAGAGACCATCATTTAGGTTCAAATCCCCAGCTGCTAATAATCGCTTCGGGTCGTAAATCATTCCGTCGTGGCCCCCAGCACGGGCGACAGAAACAAGCGACATCAGTCCTAAATGAGGTTGGGGATCGAAACGAGGATGCCTCACATCGCCCTCGAAAAGCAGATTATCGATAAACAAAATACGCATCTAAACCCCTCGGCAGATGGGTTCCATATAGTTAAGGAAACCTTGCTTGGACGCGTCCTCCAGAAAAGTGTGCAACTTCTCGGGGCTCATCTCGCCGAAACCGTGCTCTTTGAGCATGGCTAGAATTTCGGTGGCCCCGCGCCTACCGTCGATAAGTGAGAAAATGATGGCTGAGTGCGGTGGCACCTCAAAAACTTTTGGTTCAGGAGCATCGTTCGGTCGCCAGTAACCGATAATACGTCTGCCTGTACCGGTTGCCATAGCAGGCTCGAACACGCCTTGGCGAAGACCTTCGCATACACCAAAGATATCTGTGCTGAACTGACGCAATTCCATGCGCCCACGCCAGCTCAAAGGGCTGTCATCGGTCGTATCCGGTGGTGCGGGCTTCGTATTGGCCATCTCCCACATGAGTGATTCATGGGCAAGCACATCGAGGATGATTTGCTTTTCGGGGATTCGCTTTTCGCTTAAGAAGCGTTCGAGTTGAACGCGGCAAAAATCTAGAAATTCACGCATGGGCAGGGGCCCAACACTTCGCCGTTGCACAAAGGGAATGGATACCCACGTAAAGTACATGAGTTCGAGCCCCAACTTATCGATCAATCGCATCGTTAGCGGCAGGGAGTTTTTCAAGGCGTTATGTTTCACCTTCGTGATCATGCCTCGAACCAGGACCAGCCGATTGATCCCCTCTGATCCAAGCACCTTCGCTGCATGCTTGGCCTCAGAACAAGACTCCTCCTCGGGATGCCTTGCTTGGTCTAGAAACACCGGGTCGACGAGGCAGCGTGCTACAAGCTCCTGAACATCGTCATACGCCATTAAGCCGATCCTACCAGCTCACGAACACGCCCAAAATCTCGGCGCAGCACATCGAGCGGAAAATCCTTGTCCCAGTTGTACTCAATCGTTATCGCCCTTGGTCGCGTCGCCTGCAAGAGACTCGCGAGCAGATCGAATTCTTCATCCGGTACCGCCTGGCTATGGTCATCCCACCAAACACCACATTCCTTTCGCAGCCCCGATAGATGCACTTCAATGACACGATCCAAAGGGAGCGCATCCAAGACAGCACGCGCATCCTCACCCGTCTTTCTGCAAGTGATCAGCAAATGTGACAGGTCAACCAGGAGATACGCCGTATTCAGCCGTGTACATAGCTTGGTGAGAAATTCCCATTGGGACATGACGCTGCCAGGCAAAGGGAAATAAACAGGCCCGTTTTCCAAAAGGATGGGACAGTTCAACTGTTGGGAGATCTTTTGAGTGGCAGCTACTACACGATCAAGCACCTCATCATTGAACTGGGGGCTCATCGTGAAACCAACATTGAATTCGCCTTCGCGAATAAATGCCAGATGTTCGCCCAGCCAGGGTGTTCCGGTTTGTTGGATGCGATGCTTGACATCATCAATCATCGACGCAGGTGGTTCCACCATGCTTGCCAATGACAGGCTCGCACAATGCAACACCACCGGCACCTCATCCAGTACCGTGATCGCATCGGCATCATTAGCGAACTGCTCGAAGGGTATTTCTACGTAATCACTGATGCCGGGATGCTCACGGAGCACACGCGTGGTATAGCCACTGTAAGCCATACCAACAGCAGTTTCTAACCCTGCAATGTGCCCCGGGCTGCGATTAATCAATGAGCTGGGAATACTTCCCGAATTCACCATTTGGAAGCACCCGCTCATCCATGATCACGCGCAACGTCCCACCCTTTTTGATACATTCAATAAACTCTTTTTTGAAATTATCATCAAGGATGTCAAATCTAATTACTTGAGACGTTTTGCCAGTAACACCTCTATGATCTCCACCGCCTGGCGAATTTGAACGAGTAGCCATATTGCCGCCTTTCTATAGTTGGCTGTCATAGGTTTTGAAAATAAATTTTTAGTTATAAGAATTATTATAACATTGCACAAAAATGTCAAGTTTAAATTAACTTATAAAAAAACATTTACTTAAATAATATTTAATTCCAAATTATCTCATCATGTCTTTTTCATTGAAAACAAGCGAGATGATTAACCAAACCCGTTAACTTCCTTAGAGAATGCTCACCTTGTTTCGCTCTTTTAATTCAACGAGACACCGTCACCTCCGGATGATTGTTTCATTTGTCGGTGTCGGCAGACGCCATCAACATCAAAGTGATCCGTTTCAATCACTTCACCCACAGCAAAATCACCTAGCTGATCATGGCGTGTTGAGTTCGGCGCTCCTTACAACAGGTAGCTGAAGCAAAGCTCGTTGTCACCCATGCTTTTTGCTCATTGAAAGAATAGTTTGAAAGGTATCTATCAAACCGACTCGTTTTCAATAACAAGCCGGCGCCAGATTTCAAAGTTAATCAACATCCAAAGGCGAATACCATAGCGACCACTGCCTTCTTCAAAATTATAATCCAGCAGTTGCGCCACGCGTTCCGGATTGAAAATCCCAACTTTTTTGAGCGCTTTGGGGTGTAGTACTTTGCGAGCGTATTTTTTTAATTCTCCTCGGAACCAGTAGTGAACCGGCACGCGCATGCCGCTTTTGGGTCGGTCGATCACCTCTTGCGGCAAGGCTTCGCGATAGGCTTCTTTCAACACATATTTCTCAATGCCCTGATTCAAAATATAGGTTGGTGGCATCGCATAACTCAATTCAATCAAGCGCTCATCGAAAAGCGGCGAAAGCGGCAATAAATCATGGGCTGCCAGCATGCGCTCAACCTTTGGCAATATGAGATGCGCCCCCTTCAGGCGGACATTGATACTGGTCAATTTGTGCAGGAGTAACTCGGGCTTGTCAGCTTGGAAAAATGGCGTCAAAACGCTTTCTAAATCAACCGCGTCATCGAATTGATTGCGGAACTCCGGCGTCAATAGTCGTGGTAACTCCTCGTAACAGCGCCGGTAGGAAGCAAGGTATTTTTTTTCCAAAAAATTGGGTTCTCTGGAGAGACCGCCGTACCATTGATGCAGCATCATGGTGATATTTTTGGGTCCGCCAAAGCAGGGATCACCACCTTCACCGTTAAAAATGGCGGATACTTGCTTGGATGCATATTCCGCCAAAAGGTAGTTGGGCATGGCCACAGGATCGCCAATGGGATCATCCAAGTGCCAAACAATTTGGCGCAACTTGCCTAAAAAACCCTTGGGTTGAATCAACACTTCTTCATGTTGGGTTCCCAATCGGTCGGCCACCGCTCGAGCAAAGGATAATTCATTGGGGAATTTTTCGCCGAAATGAGCCACAAAGGTTTTGACCGGACCGTATTTTACGAGCTCGGCCACCACTACACTTGAATCAATCCCGCCCGAAAGGAATGCACCCAAAGGTTCCCCGGGTGACATTCGATCTTCAATCGCCGCCCCCAACTTTTGGCGGAATCGGGCCGACCAATGAATGTCGGGTTCGGGAAAGGTGTCGGCAGCTTCTTCCATCTTGAAAAAACGGCTGAGTTTAGGCGGTTGGTTTTTCCGGAACTTGAAACAATGACCCGGTAGGACTGCCTCCAAATTGCGCAACATCGTCTGTCTACCCGGTAGGAAGGAAAACGAGAGGTAGCGCGCCACGGCTTTGGGTTCCAAAATTCGCTGAAAACAGGGCAGTTGCCAAATACCCTTGGGCTCCACCGCAAAGAAGGTCCGATTGCCATACTGGCTGAAATAAAGCGACCTGGCTCCGGCGCCATCCCGCACCAAATAAAGACCTTGGGAATCTTTAATCATCATGACAAAGGCACCCCGCAAATAAGCGAGCACGGCCTCTCCATATTCCCGCCAAGCCTGGGCCAGTGTAACAAGCAAGTGGTTTGCCTCTAAAACCGGGTGGCCATTATCCAGAACATGGGTTGGCAACTGAACAAGCGATTCTTTTCTCTGGGGAAAACGCTTTCGCAAGACCTGGCGATCCGTCAAAAAACCGGCAAAACCGATGGTGATGGCCTCGCTGTGAAAAAGGCCGCAGTCCCGCTTTTCCAAGGAGTAATCATCCTTTGAGCTTCGGAATGCCAAAGTGATGTCCGGCCCGATAAGCGTATTGCCGGATCGGGAACCCCGGTGTCGGAGTGCTGTTTCCATCCGACTCAACCCTGATGGATAAACCGGACCGGAAAATCCAAAAATGGCGCTCATTTGTCCGGCTCAACCAAAATCAGCGGATATGCCGAGACCTAATGCCTGAACGGTTTGTTCATCCAGCAAATCGCTGAAAACGACGCCCGCAGCAATCGCTGAAGAGGCACTCACGGCAAGATTGCCATATTCGAGTTGGTCAAGAGAAATTTGGGATCTCGCCTTTCTGGGAAAAATCCTTAAAAAGCGCATATTGGGCAAATCCTTCGTGCTATAGCCCAAATCTTTTACAGGGTGACCCTGCAGATGAAATTTTTTGGTGTGGAACAAACGACGTTCCATCTTGCTGCCATCTTCCGTCGGCGCGTGCATCAGGAAAACAGGTAAATCCGCTCGCTGTTTCAATAACTCCTGAGCTCTTTGATATATATAGCTTGGATATCCGGTTTGACTCACCACTAGCGTTTTTTCCTTTGCGTGCCACTCGTTGAGCACCAACAAATCGACCAAAAGATCTTCATCGACAATGAGAATGCGTTCAACGCCGTAGTCATAAACGTCCTTGAAAGAACTCGTTTGGGGAGCTGTATGGAGTTGCGGTTCGGTAATGAGCTTCGGTAACTGGCCTCCAGCTTCCAACCATCGAGTCACGGTGCTACTCCGGAACATCAAAAAGGAAGGCGGATCAGAAAAGACCATAAATAGGATGGGCAGTAAAAAAAGGAACGGAATGAAGAGGGCCAACAAGTTTTCTTTATTAATATAAAAATGTAAACCAATGAAAAAGGAAATAAAAAACACAACCACCCAAATAATCTGGCTAGCTCGAATGTCTCGTTTTAATCCACGGCAGAAATGAAAGTAGAGCTGACCCTCCGTGTAGTAACGTGTCCCATGTCCACTGGCTTTGTGAACCAAATTCAAAAACTTCCCATCCGACATGCGGAGGTTGCTCTTGGGGTCCAGGATAAAACGATAACCACAGCGGCACCTCATGCCTTCTTTGTGTTTTTGGTTGTAACTACATTGAGGACATTTCATCAGATGCCTCCATCGCTTGGGTTTGAATATCTGTTAGAAAGCGAGCAGAAGTGCCTTCGACGATAGTCCGATTGATCATGGGATGATCGCCGTGAGCTGGCCCGAAATCACTATCGGGATGCCAAGCAATCACTGCCATGGCGCTTTGTTGGGTGACGAACCGGTGCTCGGTTTCGGCTGGGATATGGAAAACACATCCTTCTACTAAAAATTCTCGGCGTTCGCCGAAATAACATTCACCTTGTCCCCGGATCACCATGCCCAATCGTATGGACGGATGGGTGTGGGCGGTTTGCTCTATGCCGGGAGGGAAATGTAATAAATTAAGGCAGGCCGTTCCCTTAACGACAGGCGGAATCAACAGAGAATCCGTGCAGCCGTCAATGTAGCGGAGCCTACCCGATGCTTCGACGGGGCCACCTATTTGGAAAAAGCAGGGCTTGCCGACTTGCGAAACCACAAAACCTCTGCCACCGGAGATATCCAGCTCGCCAGGAACCGAAAAATACATTCCCGCACCTAGGTCGAACTGACCGGATGTACACCTGACAGATGTGGTTCCTGAAAATACAAAGCCAAAATGGTTGGCGCCCCGGCGAAATGCCATCTCTTTGGCGTTTACAAAGTTAGTAAACAACACTTCTTCAGGTTCAGGGGCAAGTTGGAACGGGTGAGTTTTCTCGAGTGGATTGGAAATAAAAATGGCAGCCATCCAAAAATTCATAGTTCATTTGAAAAAGAAAAGCATATCCCATTAACACGCTAACGGATATCGAAATGGATCATGAGGAAATGGTGAGAATTTGGAGAAAATCCTCCCTTCGCTCGATAACGCCACGCTTGGTTCATGGTTTCCCACAAAAAAGACCATGTCCGAAAAACCAGCCGGAAGACGCCATGACACGCCCCTTCAAGTAATAAATCCCTCCGAAATATCCTTAGAAAAACCCTTCGCGTGAAAACGATTGGTTGGTGAAGGTCTATCACTGGATTCGTTTGAATTCCCAAAATTTTTGAGCCATATCAATCCGACTCATTTATCCCTGAGGTTTATAGGTATAACCTAGACCATGAACCGTGATCAGACTGCGGGGATGTTCCGGATTCGGTTCTATTTTTTTCCGCAGCTTTGCCATATGAGTGTCCACCGTTCGCGTCACGGCCACACCTTCGTGTCCCCACACTTCCCGCAATAAATCCAAGCGTGAAATGAGCTTGTTGGGGCGGTTGAAGAAAAATTCCAAGATGCGAAACTCACGCGGTGTCAGGTGTAAATCCTTACCCTCGCGGGATGCGACATGCGTTTGAAAATCGATGGTGGCCTCACCAAATCGAATGGGCCCCGATGCCTGGTTTTGAGTCAGGAGTCGATCGCGGCGCCACAAGGCCTCCATTCGCGCAACGAGCTCGGCGAAACTGAAAGGTTTGACGAGGTAATCATCAGCGCCCATTTTCAAACCGAGAACACGATCGATCTCCGTTCCGCGAGCCGTCAGAATTACGATCGGCACATGATTGTGTTCTGCTCTGAGTGTCTGGCAGATCTCCAATCCTGATTTTCCGGGGAGCATTAAATCCAGCACGATTAAATCCGGTTGCTCAAGACGCGCTAACGCCAACCCTGCCGGTCCGTCTTGGGCGTGAAGAACTTGGAACCCCTCGGATAATAGTCCGTCTTTAAGGACCAATGACAAAGAAGCATCGTCTTCAACCAAAAGAATAAGTTTCCCGGAATAATCACTCATGGCGTTCCCATATTTATAAAGAACTCAAAACAAGATCCCCCACCTGGATTCGGTAAAACGTTAATGTCACCACCATGACTGCGGGCAATATGCCTTGCAATTGTGAGACCCAAGCCGCTACCTCGCTGAGCCTGGATATCCCCCTCACTGATGCGGTGAAATCGTTCGAAAATGAGTTCGCGTTGATCCTTTTCAATACCGGGCCCTTGATCCCGGATTCGCATATACACTTTGCGCTCGTCCTGAAAAAGTTCCAACGAAATTGTCTGCTTTGCAGGACCATATTTAACCGCATTATCCAGCAAATTAAATAGGGCTTGCTTGATAGCAACCTCATCTGCGCGAACCGTCGCTATTGCCACTGCATAACATTCCTCAAAATGGATGTCACCAAGATCCGGCCGCTTCCGAAAGCCCGAAACCAGTTTTTGAGTGAGCTCAACCAGATCAAACCAAGTCAGTGAGTATTGAACTTGATTCGATTCAATTTTGGAAAAATCCAATATATGTTCGATCAGCCGGGTCAAGCGATCACTTTCCAATTCAATAAGTTCACCGTATTCCTTGATTTTGGCGGCAGACGAGACTTTGCCTGACCGCATCATCTCTCCTAACAGGTGCATGGAAGACATGGGCGTGCGCAATTCATGGCTGACATTGGAAACAAAGTCAGACTTCATGGCCGATAGCTGGCGATGTTTCAGCATCGCTTTCAATATGAGCGCCACACCAACTGCTGGCAGCATACATAAAAGGAGGGCCAACAACAGACTCGCGACAAATGTTTTTCGCGTTTGCAGGGTTGAATGTTCACCCGCAAAAACCTGAATCTGCCAATCTGAAAAGGCAAATGGAAAGGCTGCTTGAGCGCTTTGACCTATGGGCTCTCCATTGCGCGGAAACTGATATCGGAGGGTACCTGTCGCATCCATCACCACCGCCACCATGGTGCTGTCTGGAAAGGTCCTGTCCAGAGCACTGGGAATGATGGTTGCCAGGAATTGATTCGTGAAATAGTGGGGATCGAGAACCAGGCCCATCAATCCAAGTCCTCGGCCCTCTTGGTCGAGGATGATTTTCATGATGACGGGATGATCCTTTTGATCGTGGTTCGTCTGCAGATCCGTTGGCAAGGTAAGGCCTTTTTTTTGGCGCAAATACCAATGGCTTGCCGCAAGAGAAACGCTTTGCAGAAGCGGATCTTTCGGGGAGGTGACCCAGGCTGATGTGTTCTTGTCAAAAATCCTGAATTGGCTCCTAGGGTAGCTGAAGGTCATATAAAAAAAGGTGTGAACCGCCGCCATTTCCTTTTCCGAAATTTGGGAGACATGTTCGAGAAGCCATTCGGGTTGAAAGTTCCTCGCAGGAATATTAAGGAAACGATCCGCTTTGTTTGCATAATGATTCATAGCTTTTTCAGAAGAAATATCCACGTAGCGACTGAGATTGGTAGACAGAGCCCTTTGGTTATCCGCTTGAATCTGCGCAAGCGAGCGATACTGCAAACCCAATAAAAGCAGGAGCGGTAGGCAAATAACGGTCATTACCAAACTGACAAAAGTTTTGGCTGACAATCGCTCCGATAACTTTTGGAAAAGATTGAAAAAGGGTAGGATCTTGCTCGCCTTTCTAGCGCCAAGGCGCCCAAGTTTTGGACAGCTCAGTATTCGGGATAGCGATCCTGAAAGTTCAAGGCCGCTTTAATCTTTCGAGTCGCATCTTCGCTCGCCGGTGGTTGGTATTCAGATCCAGCGCCTTGGTCAAGGCCTGCTCAGCTTCGGCTCGCAAACCTTGATTGGCGTAATAAATACCATGGTTCGCATGGGCATCGGCACTTAGGGGATAGGCCTGCCTGTTCCATAAGTAAAGGAATTCCGCCAATGCATGCCGCTTATCGCGAGCAGCTCTGAATGCCAAGAAATTGAGAACCGTCTCGTCATAGGCGGGCATTTGGAGAGATAGGGTTTTGCCATATTCCATCAGCGCCCGAAATTTTGGCGGACTTTGCGATGCGTAAGCGGCAAAAACTTCAGCTGTCGGCAGCGGCCCAGGTTTAGCGGCTAACCGTTTTAACGCAAGTTTTCCACCTGAAGGGCCTGCATCAAGAATCTCCGCCGATAAGCGTTTGGAAGGCGTCTTGCCAGGATCCAAATAAGCTTGGAGAAATAAACGGCTATATTCATTTACTGCTGTGTATTTCTCCATTTTGGCTTGGGTCCTTCCTTTTTGAACGAACCGGCCCGTGGTCAAAAAATCAAAATGATGAAAATCTTCTATCAAGGCAAAGGTTCGTTCGGAAAAAGGATGGGCTGTCAAAAAGGTCGGCGTCGCTCCGGGCCACATCATGTCACTGTAAAAAGCGAGCATCGGCACCTGCAGATCTGAAGGGCGGTACCATGGATCTTGAGCAAAAACGCCTTGGCCGCCAGATGACATTTCATACCCGTCCAAGGTGATCACGGCTTTGATCCGCGGGTGTTTCATCGCTGCGAGCACTGCGACAGTTCCGTGGAAACTGAACGAGATGACCGCAATCCTGCTCGCATCAGCATGGGGCCAATGGTGAGCCATATATCCCATTCGAAATTCAAAATCCCTCAGTAGTGCCTCTTTGCGCAATGGATCAAAACCATTGCTCTCTCTCGTAAAGGTTCCAAACGCCGATAAACACACCACTACAAACCCGTGGGAAGCCAAGAATTCACAAAAGGGAGCATTGGCATGAACACTGCCGCGACCATAGAAAAACACCGTGGGAAAGGAGCCTTGGCGCGGCAGTGCACCACGGGTGGCCTTCACCGGCGTGACCATCAGGGCCTTCAGAGAAGCTGAATTGAATTCGTCGCCGATCCACGACAAACCCTTTCTGAATGATTGCAGACTCCAAGCGAGATCTTTGGGCTTGGATGGTATCTCCTCACCCTTCAACACCACATAACTTTGAAAAGTCATCCCAGAACCCGAAGCGCCGGCAGGGTACCAGACCGCTATTTGAAGTGGCCTGCCCGGAAGTTGACCCCCCGTTTCAGCAAGTCGATAGGTTTGCGATGAGTCCATCGCTGCCTCAGCTTTAAATCCCACTGAATGAGGACCGAAGGTCATCCCAGCGTACAGATCCAAATCAACCGAGGTTTCACTTCCCTGTGCAAATGCTGGGGTGGCCATCGTCACCAACCTCATCAACATAAGTCCGTATCGAATAGCGATTGTCATGAAAATCCCCAACCAAAGAAATTTGGCAAATAACCCTCATCAACTGACTTGAAGGAACTTCCTTTCCTAAACAGGGTTTTGAAAATAGCTGCTTAGATCCTAAGGTTTTTAAGCCAAAGAATGATTTGCCAAAGAACACTTTAGAGGTGGCTTATGCAAAGGCGGTGGCACTGACGTCAAAGAATGCAAACAGTTGTCAAAAAATGTAAAAGCACCCACAGGATCGCCATGGCAACTCCTAACTCAGTCGTCCTTGTTCAGTCCGGTTTGGGGTGTTTTTTAAAAGACTCATTTTCTCCAAGGTCCTTGCTAAGCCTGAGAGCGCACGATCCCTTGGCGATTGTACGTTCCAAGTTCGCTGCTTTGTCCCGGTATTTCGGGCAGTTTTAAACGGATGAATCTATCAAAAGGCGTGACTCAGGTTTTTGCAAGGCTGCATTTCCCCTAAAAATCACGCGGGAAGATCATCCATAACAACCTCTGTAGCGAAGCCCTGGCAGGCTATTCAGAAAATATCAGAACTTATAAGAAGGCTTTTCACTTTTGCGCCCTTAGGCTGGGATCAAACATTCGCATGCCACCGTCCCAAATTCCAATGTCGAGGTTTCGTCATGCTTTCCCATTCTCGTTTGTTCTTTGCGCTGCCATGTTTCATTGGGTTGCTTGTCGCCTGCTTTTCAGCACTTCCCGTTCAAGCCGAGCTGGAGGAAGTCCACATTTCGGTTCCCTGTATTTTGGTTCCTGGCATTATTGAATTCACCAAAACGACTACCAGTATTTCGTGTATACAAGACCAAATAATCGCAGAAATAGAAGCCGACAGACCGATAAATATGGCGCCTGGTGGGGAACTTGATGGCTTTAAAACAGCCACCAAGATGACGATTTTGAAGGCGCTTATCAACATCGACGATTTGCAGCCCGGTCAATGCTTCCAAGAGGGCAATCGCCTCGTGTGTAATTTGGGTGAATTTCCTCCGGAAGCTCAAAACCAGCCTTTGACAATCAGACATGCGTTGGTCCCCCTGGAACCTGGTGATGTCGCGTTCATCGCGCGTTTTTGGGGTAAATCCAGCGGGCGAGATTCCGCCATTATCAGTCCTATTGCTAAAGCGACGGTATTACCCGTAGCGAAACGCTTGGTTTACCCATGGGTTTCCAACAATGCAGGCCAATTCGAAAGCAGAGTTATCGCCAATAATTTTGGACCAGAAGTAGCGGTCGTCGCCCTAAAAGCATTCAGGCGCGATGGCCAAACGGAAACCATCACACGCACCATTCCCGCTTGGGGTGCTTTACGAGAAAATGCCTCGCAACTCTTCCTTGGTCTTGGCTCCGGATCTGGCTATTGCGTCATTTTGGAATCAACCACCCACCACCTATCCGGGCATTGGGTCACCAACAATTTGGTCACCGGATCCGGATATTCCCCTTCCCAGGGCGTCGCGGTGGACATCACCGATGTTTTTACACCCCAGACGCAGCGCTTTGGCCGCGATATTGGTTTTGGCTATTTACCCACCACCGATGGGCTAACCTCTGCACCCGTCGTCATCAATCTCGATCCGACACCGGCCGATGTGACCCTGCGCTTTTACGATGCCCTTGGCAATCTTGTGTTGGAAGACAGGACTCGTTTGCAAGGGCTGGAGACTTTACGCCCCTTTGCTACCGTCATCAACGATCTCGTGCCGGCAGGGTCGGGAGATCTACGCATGGTAGCTTCTTCAGAAAATCGGCTCACCGGCATCGCCTTTGTTTTCAACAGCTTGGGCGAGCCTGCTATTGGCAATGTGAAATCTTTACGGCAGACCCTTCCCGAAGGTGCCTCCTCGCTGACAGCGAACCGCTGAACCTAAGACTGCCCCGACAAAAGGAGATGACCTCATGACTATCCTTAAAAGCCTTTGCACGAGCCATTTATATCGCACCGCGATGTTCGGAATCTTGATACTTGGGTCCTATAAGGTTTCAGCGACAGACCTGGAAATTTATGGCCATATGGATTGTGAAACCCCGCATGGCTATATGAACTTCATTAAAGTGATCGCCGACAATACGAGCACTGAAGGGGGTGGTCCTTTCGATAGTGACGAAACAATTGTGGAGTTGGAACAAACCCCGATGGATGCCATGGAAGGCCCTGAAATCGGCGTCATTTCGGGCCAGATTCTTTGGACGGAAGGGCAAATGGAAGTACGGACCTATCAGGGGTTCGGCATAGGGACAAAAATGGATCCTCCTCCTGGTGATTGCCTCATCGACGGCAGACGCCTGGTTTGCAATCTAGGCCGCGTTCCTGCAGGTGAGACACGCACGCTGCGTCTATATTACGTCGCCAAATCGCCAGGAGAATTGGTGCTTCAAAGTCGCATACGCGGCAATTTGTTCGATCCCAACTCCAATAACAACAGCTTTCAAACGGCGCTGACTATTATCCCAAGGACCTTTCGCCTCATTTATCCATGGGTTTCCCACAACGAAGGCCAATTTGAGAGCACTCTTGTCACCAATAACTACAGTGATCGTGACATCACGGGGAATCTCACGGCCCGGCGAGCAGATGGCAGTTCTGAAACCGTTCAACGATCTATCCCTGCGAATGGTTCCCTCATTGAAAAGGCGTCTTCGCTTTTCCCGAAAATGGGTTCAGGACCTGGTTATTGCGTCACCTTGGAATCAACAGAACGGCGTCTCAGCGGCCATTGGGTCACCAACAATCTGGTCACTGGCACGGGTCGTTCACCGTCTCAAGGTGTGGCCGTCGATAACCTCGATGGATCTGATCCCCTCAGCGAGCATTTTGGCAGGCAAATCATGTTCGGATATCTTCCCATCCAAGGGGATCTCACCTCAGCGCCAGTGATTGTTAACTTAGGCAACCGCGCTGCCCATATTGTATTGCGCTTTTATGATCAGGCAGGAACCCTGGTTCTTGAAGATCGCGATACATTGCGTGGCTTGGAACCTTTTCGACCCTTTGCCACTGTTGCCAACACCTTGGTTCCCGAAGGATCGGAAGATCTCTATCTCATCGCTTCCTCTGATCAGCAGCTCACGGGAGTCGCCTTCGTTTTCAATGCATTGGGAGAACCTGCCATCGGCAATGTTGTCGGCGACAAGCGGCAGTGGGATCGGGCGTTGCGCTATTCGCACCTTTCGGAAGCCGCTGCCAGGTCGCTTGAGGAAAAGGGCGCGAAACTGGCCCTGGAGATGCTCCAGACGCTCAACGCGGAAGCCAAGAAACTGCAACA
Organism: Epimenia babai; assembly: GCA_011762755.2. Classification (NCBI taxonomy): domain Eukaryota; kingdom Metazoa; phylum Mollusca; class Solenogastres; order Cavibelonia; family Epimeniidae; genus Epimenia; species Epimenia babai. The sequence goes on along the minus strand of WURV02067782.1, from coordinate 270 downwards.
GGAAGAAGAAGGATCGACCCTCTTCGTTGCGGGGACCTTCATGCATACGAAGGGAAAAGAGGCATGAAGCGGATATTGCTGGTTTTGAGCCTCATGATGATTGTGACGCCAATTTTCGGTGATGAAAAGGAAGGCGGGATCGTCGGCACGGGAGTTGTCGGCAGTGTCACAGGTGTCGACCAGTTTGAAGTCAGCGGCATGCGCTTTGGCTTTTCCTCGAACCTTGAACTGAAAGGCTTGGAAAGCCTGGAAGATCTGCGCATGGGGATG
>WURV02067671.1:0-21269 GCA_011762755.2 Epimenia babai | reverse complement strand
AGTGTTTATGCGAAAGCTTGTGATCAATAAATCAGTTAGTCTATATAAAAGGTGTTGCCCTTTATCTCTTAAGTTATGATAAATTACTGAAACAAGCCCTAGTCAAACCATTAATAAAGAAGGCATCACTCAACGACGATGCCTTGACGAACTACAGGTTATTTTCGGACATTTCTGTTAATAAAAAAAAACCTCCAACGAGCTGCCAGCTCCCAATTAACGAAATACTTGACAGAAAATGAACTTCTCTCATTACTTTACATTTAAAATAGTGTTCGGCAGTCTCGAGATCATGGTAAATCTGTCATTTTAATACTTTTGGATTTCAGTGCAGCATTCGCCTTTATCGATCACCGAATTCTCATAAAAAATCGGAAACGGCTTGGAATTGTCGGATCGCTCCATGAATGGATCAAGGAGCATATTTCTCAAAGATCTTTTCGTTTCAATGCTTTATAAAATACCTATAAATCATTTCAATTGCCATATGGTGTCCCATGGGTAAGTGTTTTGGGACCGCTTTCATTTACGGCTTACACAACTCCTCTGGGTGACATCATAGCGAGACACGGTCTGCACTCTATTTTCTCCGCTGATGATACCAACTGCGGATACCAGTCGACACCAAAAACCTTGTAGAGCTCCAACATACCATCCACCGTATTTCAGCTTGCTTTGACCAAATCTATGATTGGATGACAAAAAATAAAGTAAAAATTTACCCACGCAAAAATCGAATTAATGCTCATACACAATTTTCTTTTGACAATCAGACCACCCCAGATATCTCCATCACTCTCAAAGATGTTCAAATCATCCCTACTACCTCGGTTAGAAATTTCTATCATTCTTGATAACCAATTTAGTTTTCAACAACAAATTTGTAAAACCACGCAGCTTTCCTATATTCCACTTCTGAATATTCGATCAATCTCTAAATATCTGGATTATTTCCTATGTGAAATGCTTATCCTCGCTCTCATCACTAGTAAACGGGACAATTGCAATTCCCTGTACATTAATATGCCAAAATTTCAGATTAATAGATTACAAAAATACAAAACTGCTGTGCTCGTCTCCAGAACGGCTCGGAGTGAACACGTCAAACCTATTTAATGTTCCTACATTGGCTATCTGTATTCCTTGTATTTCTAGTTACGTAATCATAGTAACCGTAAATTTGTAAAGTGTCTTTGATTGCCATGCGTTAAAAAGGCACTATAAATCAATAAAATTTCATTTCATTTGATTATTTAATGATTTAATATAATAGCCGCCTCTCTCACGCATAGATCCAAAGATAAATTTTACTCTTCAGTAGTCACACACGTTATATTAGATTGTTCTATAAGATAATGCTGCAATTTCAAATTACAATAAACTTGTTAATACATATAACAGTTTGGTATAATTATACTGTAATTTACTAAAATTTGAATACATAGATTTCAAATTGATTTTTAGTTTACGGTACTATATTAAAAATGATAAAGAGCTCACATTTTCAATGTAACGGTATATAAGCTCGCGATGAGTTGGCGAAAGATCTTGAGAGGTTTGTATTTGGGATTTTTGTGTTGGCTTGTGAAGAATTGTCATTTGGATGATAGTAAGTTTTCTCATACTTGACATTGTATGGTGTTCACTCAATCGTGATTGACGAGTGTCATTAGCATAAAATAAAGCGAGTCGCATTAAAGTAGTAAGGCCGTGTGGGCGAAAAATCTTAGCCAAAAACCTGGTAAATTCGCTGAATATCGGAATATACCGGGTTATCCCCCCCCCCTTCCATGTGGACTTTCGCAAAACTAGGTAATATAGTAGTCGGTGTCAGTATCGTTAGTCTCGATTCGGTGAAGAAATCGCCGTAGAGCAAGCCGCCGAATAGGGGTTTAATCCTCTCGTGAGTTTTTTAGATATTCCGACTGTGCTTGATATAGACATATTACCAGTATTAGTGTTAAAATCTCGTCTTTTTCTATTCCTTATATGGACTTAACTGACGCTTTTCTAGAACACGGAGAAGCGCTTTTACACTAAGCTACATATGTGATAAGATATCGTAAGTTTGTAGACGATTGCTAGGATGTTTAAAATCGCTGCATATTACTCGCATGTCATATCACTGTGTTCACATTGTTTTTCCACACAGAAGGGGCCGATGATTATACATAATTTTATTCGTATTTTTTCAGATAAGATACTGATGTACAAACGCGTATCTAGGCGTGTACATCGTTGTGAAGAGAATAATGATTATTGGCTTCAAAATATAACATAACCAAATCAATTGCATTCTTCCCGTGTAATCGCCTATGTAAGTCACTACTGCCCATCAAATTATGACTCAGTAGGTTATATATACTGTGTTATCTTCCAGCGCTGTTCTACAGACCTCGCAAGTCACGAACACGGAGACGCGCCGTCGTGTAGTATATACAATACACGCGAATAAAGTATTTACACGTACACTGTTCATCTTTAGCAGCGTGTTTATTGTATCAAATTCTATAGAACCCGAGGTATTGTAGGAGGGTAGTGAACACTAAGGGGCGTTTTTATTTTGTAAAGGAATCGGTTATCATTCATTTGAAAGCGTATCGAAAATTTCACCATTTTGCTACAAGAATGCTCATGCATACTAACCCGACAGTGGTATGGAAAGGGGCATAACGACTGCCCATAGAAAATGTCGAAAGCTTGTGTTAACTTCCCTTACAAAGTATAATTTTTTTCGACGCAGTCCGCAAGTTGTGTATTTGTTTTTAAAGTTTCCTGCTGGCTGGCTCTATGTTGCACGAATAATGGGATGGTTTACCCACAAAGTAGTTTATGTGGAGTATACAAACTTCTATACTAAAACATCGATGCTAAAGGAAGGGGCATAACACATGCCAACAGAAAATATTTTACAAAATATCGTGCTAATCTCCCTTACACAGAAATTCTTGTTCAATATTGGTTTATATTTTGATACGATTTTGACAAAATATCCCTTCATGGAGTCTATTTTTGATGGTGCATCTATCAGGTTTCTCTGCAAGGTTGTAGTTGTGGACGTACGGTGTCTTACAGCGGAGAGGGTGATGTATCGGTCTTGTGCGTGGGTTGTTGTAACGCTGTGGCATGCTGTACCATGTCGTCTGTTGGCTGTACCAGTAGCCAGACAGCGATTCCAAGCACGGGAGATGACACACCCAAATCCTAAGCCACATGACGCTGGGACATGCCGGCCTCCATCATTCCTATCCCTCTATTCAGATCTTCTGATGTCAAATGGCGACGATTTCTACCGCATTTCGGTAGATAGAGGTACACCTAACAACCACTAAAACACTAAAACTTCTAATGTTAGAAATTCACTCTGGACAGTCCTAGTCAAATTTACAAACTGAGCTAATGTGCAGTAAAATGTTGGTACTCGTGTATGGGCTTGGTTTATTATAGCCTTCAGCATGTACTCGTCACTCATCAACACGGCCCAAACTCTTCAGCAAATTAATTACATTTGTATTTATAATGTATTATACATATTGTATTATCTTATATTATAAGGATGATCGTTAAGAAGTTTTGAGTAGTATAGTTTTTTAATTCATAGTTGTATGTATTAAGTTAATTAAATATATTAAGTTAATTAAAATCCAGTCGCAATGGTTACAAAGTTACTTGTAAATATAGACAAGAACACGATAAGTGACGCATCATTAATATTTTTTCCGCCAATAAAATAATCTTCAAATATAAGCCAGGCCGTTTTAAGCGTACACTAGTACAAACTGTAAGTACGATATAACTTTACTAACACCCACACTTGCAACATTCTGTCGTCCGCTATGAAGGGTATACCATTATGATTTTGTGTACCCTTTCTTCATCACATCATAGCGTACCAGGAATAACACCAGAACATCTCCAACGTGACCAACGAAACAACGGATTGGTAAAAATTTCTTCGTTTATTGTTTAAGTTTAATTCAAATAGTAACTACAGACAACATAATCTATATAAATTTGAATTGAAATAAGAATATTGGTACAGTATTTAGTCCTAAGGGCTACACGAATATCCAACATACTACATTTTTGGCGAATGCTAATATATCATACTTAGTGTATATATAATCTTAAAAATTGTTTGATTGGATCAACGCCCGTATACTATATATGATGATATATTCCGTCAATAAAAGTCAGAACAATTCGTCGAACAGTGATACATAAAGGTATCAGGTCAATATCTCAAATAGATTTCGTTTGTGGAATACAGAGTTTTGAGTTACATTTGACGTTAACAAGTAATAATAATTTCAAATGCTGTGCACATCTAACATAAAATGTTGCTCATGAAAGAGAGAACATTGCAATACACGCTAAATAAAATTTAATATACTTAACATGTTATAAATAAGATAGGACGTATTAACATTCGTATACATTTAAAATGATTTCACTTCACTCATCAACACAGACTGGGATCATTCAACCATTCAATGCCTAATTCACTCACAGATACACACTCTTACAAACCAGATACAATAATTTATTATTCTAAGTTTATACAGGGAATCTAAGTACATCGATCAACATCTTCAACCCAAGCACAAATGTCTAGAACATTCTGAAAGCACCAAGTGGGAATACATAATACACGTAACCATGGAACAGTTGACAGAAGGAGGGAATTTTGAAAAATATCACAAAACATCGTGAAAATTGTGAATTCCGTTTACGATAGCTAATTCGGACGATACAACTTTCTCTTGACCAACTGGAAACCATCGTAGAGCACTTTTGGTGAGTTCTTCTTAATGTTCTTATCTTCGCGAAAGCACGTCTGAATGTAGAAGAGCCATTTGCGCATGGTCACCCAGCTGCGCGTGTCTTCTTTGAGCGTAAGATATAATTCGAACGTCGGCACGATGCTCGAGTCGCAGACGACTTTACCGATGCTGATCGTGTTCGCCGATCCGTCGTCGAGGGTGACGAAGACGACGCCACCCCGCACGCCGCATGGCTCGCAGTGCGACATGCGTAATACGTCCTGAGCGATTCGAGACAAGAGGTTCGCGGGGAGAATGAGATCGCACAGGAGTTGCTTGTCCTTTGCGGACACGAGACACTTTTTGAGTTGGCGAGCGAGGATGTGACACGTCTTGTATTCGTGCGTATCCTCGAATGTCCCGTAAACATTGCAGCTCGTCAACGGCGACTCTGAAGAAATGCAGAAAATTCCCTTATAACGTGATTCAATAGAACAGTTTGGCAGATTATTTTACACGTCGCAAGGCATTCACTGAGGTACGCCCATATGTGCAATCCTTGTCTGGTTTGTAGGCTAACCTCCACAACTGAGTACACCTCACTAACTACTCTTAACAACACCGTCTTACCCTGACTATAGGGGCAGCTAGCATAGTGGTTATAGTGTAGAGCAACTATAAATCCGAAGGATCCTGGTTCAATTCCCGCTATAAGCTGTATGCTACCTGCGGCATTTTTCGGGCAGAAAGTGCCCTGAACTCCTGTGCCCAATGAGGTCTGAGGTCTGGGTAGCCCTTACAGTCGGGTTCTGTTAGGGCTTTTTCTCTCTGACGTAGCTGAGCTTCAGATGTTCTATGTATGGTCTCTATGTCACTTACCTCACCACTATGTCGTCATCCCATCGTAACAATAAACTATCATGAACTTAGCAGAGTGTGCGACATATATAGACCATCTGTAGACATTCGGAAACAGTGGTATGAATGGAAGGTCAATTGTCTGCCAACACTTGGTGGGTTTTTCACAGTAAGTGTCCCCACCCCCTTATAACAGAAACTAATCTGAGGCCTGTTAACCACATACGCAAGCATTGTAAAGGGCCATGAATGGCCTACACAAGGACTGCCTTGGTAATCCGCCTATTGTTAACTAACTACCCAGATTGTAGATTTTAGTTGGTGAATATATATTATGAAGGTTCCTCAATTTTTAGCCCATCCATCATTTCTTATTATCGGTGACACTGACATATTAACCTATCGGCTATAGGTGTGTTATAAACTGTGCATTTTCTAGGTCATGAGACATAGGAAATTCTATACAGATATATACATATTCTAGCGGGATGACTCATCCAATATTCAAGATCTCGCGTGGCCTTTAATATTCTAATTGTATGAATGAATAGTTATTCATTAAATAATGCTGTATGTAAACTGCATATGAATATATTTGAATTCATACGCTAACCGTGCATGTAATCAATATTATCGACGTTACGGTAAACTTGGCTCAAAAACAAATCTGTATACTGGTTCAATAGAGGAGATTAAATCATGGTTTTCATTATTAATAACTTAACAAAGAACAAGGAAGATAACAGAACTAAAAAGAAAAGGGGAGAAATTTTAAAACAGATATAATTCAATTGTCCTTTCTCTACGTGTCACCACCATCTACCTGTGACCACTCTCTATAGGTAACCAGTCTCTACATGTCACCACCATCTACCTGTGACCACTCTCTATAGGTAACCAGTCTCTACATGTCACCACCATCTACCTGTGACCGCTCTCTATAGGTGACCATTCTCTACATGTCACCACCATCTACACGTGACCGCTCTCTATAGGTGACCATTCTCTACATGTCACCACCATCTACACGTGACCGTTCTCTTGTTACCACTTGGTAATACAACGATGCTACAGGAATCAACAGATTTCCACAAGAATCATCTAAACTCCCGCCCCAATGCATATTACCACCCTACGCAGCATGCTAGCCACGTGTAAACGATTCAATGACCATGACACCGACTATCACCAGTTTCACAGCCACTCGGGTCACCGACAAGTGGGTCATAGTCATCACGAAAGCTTATCGTCGATCATGGGGGGACTTTACTACGAGATACACAAGTCAAAGAGATAACATTTCTGACTAAACGCACTATCATCCATGGTGTCACGTCACATTCCACGTACGATGGCAAATTAAACAACATCCAAAGATATGATAATTATCTATATACCCATACGCACAATGATATGTACTGGGAGAAACCCTGAATACAGAAATACCACAAAAAACTCCTCTAGACATAATTATCTCAGCTTGAATTTTCCTTGCCTACAAATACCAGATTATATTAACATATTCAATAATCAAGTAATACATTGCCTAGCCATAAATAGTGAATTTTTATAGTTTCATTTTCCTATTTTCTGCTAAGTCAGTAATTTTTATTTTGCTATAAATTTTAATTAACACAACTAAGACAGTAGAGGGTAAAACCAATTATCTTTAAGGTCGGGGTTTCAGGCCTTTCTGCGCATCCCTCCTGCTATTTAACAATTATGACATTTAGAAATACTGTTGCATTTCGAAATTCTAATAACAAATGAGCAGCATTAAAAAACATGTATGAGTCTCTGGTAATGATAAGGACATTGCACAAGCCAAAACTTTAATCGTGTAATTCCTATAGTGTTCTCTATCACAAGTTGTAGGAATAACTTACATGCATACATCAATTATTGTTATTGCCGACATGTCTCGATTTATTTGCACAATACCGTAGGAAAAAAATCTGGCCATAGCGTGTCCTCCCATACCCCATCATACATCGTACCGACCTATATAAATACACACTGATCAAATCTATGTAAGTATGTCGCAAAACCTCGGGTACGACCCACAATGGGTGACTTCTGAGACGAGATGAGATTAAACGTTATTTATAAACATTTTCTTGTATGATTATAAAAATGGCAGAATCAACAAAAGCAATGTCAATCAGCTCGCGCCCCCCCCCCCCTCCGAGACAATGCGCCACGAATACATGACCTGATGACCTACACTCTCGGCAAGACCAATGAATGATGGGCCAAGTGTTATCACAGCTGACCACTGACCATTATAATAATCTCCCCTGCCCGCCGCTGCTCGTCCAACCAGTCAATGTCAATTAAAAAATCCACGCTGGCAACTGTATTACAATATGTGCGACTAAATTATCTGAGATCGGGCGAATGAATACGTATCTATATCGTCATACGCTAAATTGGGCCACTCGAGTGGACTAACCTTGACCTCTGAGGTCAAGGGAAACCTTGTCAGATAAGCTTATATTGGAAAGAAGCAATAAACACCTACTTGACATAAATATGCAGAAAATAAGTTCGAAAATAACACGTTTGGATCCATTTAACAGCCGCACTAAAAATGCTCGTTCAGAAAGCTTTACATTAATTGATTTACAGTGAATTATATTAAAAAGGTGGATTCTATACAACCATTTATAGTTAAATATATATATATATATACATAATATACTAAAGCAATGGATGTGATTTGCAATAGATGCATGAACTAAATGAACCTTTTCACATAATGTCCGATTGAAGAAGGCGTTATTAAAGTGATGGAGTTACAAAAATAGAAATAGGCAAATACTTCAGTATGCGAATATGGCATGATTGAGCAGATTCACAATAAACATCCAAAGGTTAAATCCAGTACTCCAGAGCTTGATTCACAATATTAACAATATCTATTCTACAGAGACATTGACCTCACATCGAATTTACGCGTTGTAAAATTTGGCTAAATACAGCCAGGGCCCAGGTATACTAATTGTTTAAGTTTTTTTACATGCGGCCATCAGGTTAAATAGCTATTTAATATGTAAATATAAAATTTGCTGATAATAGACCATGGATATACCTATAGAGGGTATCACTAATGAGGGAGCCTGTTACTAACCCATTACTACAAATCACAATAAGCTAGAATAAAACCACCACAAATTTGTATGATGTATTGCTGTTTGCTACCAGTGCATTAGCTCGCAATTTTCAGTTACTTCCCTTGCTGTCTGCCGTATCCCATCTGACCTCTTCCAATCTAAATCTATGAGGGTGGTTAAAAATATTTGACGGTGTCTGTTAAAATATGAGTCACCACGGATCGAAATCCGCCGTAGGTTGTGTAAACCACGTTAAGATTTTCATCTGCAACTGTATTTGCGTATGACCTTGATCACATCAAATTTGATGGTTAAATCAAAATGGCCATATGTTAATAGAATAGATGGTGGTCTATTACATAAATCTTACGACCGCCCCGGGTAGCAAAAACAGTTGCTACGCCACTGCACATAAACAGATAGATAGATATATTACAAATAAATCTGATTTGAACTCAGTGCCTCAATCGCAAAATTTTGGTTAAAAACAACTGTTCAATAAAAATTTTCTCTTGGATATATTCATGGAATTTAATGACTACAAAATCACTTTTAATTTACATTCACTAAAAGACACATGGTAAGTCATTAATTTTAGTCATGTAAATAAATCTAGTCAATGAACACCTTTAAATGAAATGAAATATATTTGAACTGAAGTGTAGTAATTGGCTTAGCTGTCAACAAATACACTTCACACTAACTTAAACCGCCTATGCATGTAATTTTATAGTCTATATTAGTATTTTAGTATTTGTCTCCCTACTATACAATATAGGCATATTCTCTTTTTCCCAGTGGACCTCGCATGAGCCATAATTGTATGGAATGGGGGACCCTATACCGTATATTATTATTATCTACAATCATATAGGCCTACAGTAATAAAAAACGTTTCAGTAAAATACATACAGTAAAAATTTCATATATAAAGTTAATTTACAGTAACGAAGATTGCCTACACTTTTCATTTTCCACAAAATTAATAGGCTGTATGCTTATGACCAAAAAACGGCGTGATATGATTGTGTTTATAAATGCTGGCAATAGTAGTACTAGAATTAATTAATGTAACTTTAATAGAGGGTAGCCATTGTGGTTCTAGAAATAGCCGGAGAAATGCACAGAAATCCTTTCTTTCTCATGGAACCCAATCCCATTACGACCGGTAATCTAGCATAATTACTCAAGATCAACTCTTACTCACTACTGTAGTTGACATTTAGTAAGACATACCAAATCTATTGTCTTTTTCATAATCAGTTTCTATCACAGAAGATGGATGGCTTTGATTGTCTTTCGGAGACGTTAAAACAGAGAAAACATTCCTTATTTTATGCACGATCTTTTGCACGTCGTCCTGTTTCTGTTTGCTCGGTTTGCTGATCGCTGTTTGGGTCTCTTTGCTAGTCGTACTTGAAGATTTTGAGACATTGCCCATCGACCTGCATTTTGTAGGCAGGCTGTTCGAACGCCTCGGTTCTAACAGTTCAAGATATTCGTACGAGTTAAATTTATTTTCCATATTTCGGTATTTATTCGCCTATAACTAATATAAATTACGTAGAGACCTAGCACTATAATCTATACACTGGAAAATTTTCCACTTTTGTGGCGATCATTAAACGACAGCGAACGTTCAGTGAGCACCCCTCAAACCGCTGCAATCAAACATCAGCTGATCGACGTTTATATTGGACGTAACGCGGCTCATTAACATAATCACTTCCATATATGACGCGTTGGGAAAGTCTACTAGACGAACGGGTGAGTGCATATTAGAAATCAGCTGATTTTCCTTTGTGCGAGCCGGTTTCTTTCTTTCGGCAGAGCGACTGTTTCCGTTATCCTTGATTGATATTTCAAAGTACCCGGTGACAAAAAACAACAGCGTAAACTTAGAAATTGTATTCATTCTTGTGCAAATTTATAAAATTAAATCATAATCTTTAAGTGAGAAATAAAAATAAACCGGTAATAACACACTCTATTGGTTAACACAAGCTTTCGTATATCAGCTATACTTCTGATACTTGGCGGCGACCACTGCTCTATATAGTTTATCAAAAAAATGAATTTGAATTTAGCATAACTTATATTGTGGATTTATAAGATTAGACTAAAGAAATTGAAAATCTTTTACAACGCTCTTATGTAAGCGAAATAGTTACATGACCTATTTATTCGGTCCGCCTCCATGTTTCACAACCGGAAGGACATGATTGTAAAGGGGGAAATATTCGGGCTTTTTCTATAGCTGTGTGCAATGTGTATTACAATGCCGGTTCGGAATAAAGCCGTCGGCGGTCCTGTGCATATGGTCATCATTTGACTCCCTAGTTCTTCCATATTGTTTTGCACACGAAGGCGCCCTAAATAAACAAACCAGCCATCGATTAAACGACGTGGTTAGTGTTTACACGAATTTTACTCCCGTATTGACGAGAACAAACATGGACTGCGCTGCGCTCTTTTTATCGGGCTTAGTAAGTTAGTAGCAGTAGCAGTCTTTTTACTCGACGTAAAAACATCTTGACCGCCAAGCGAACATAATCAGCATACCCTAGTCATTATTAAAAAAAACATTATGGGTTACTTAATGGTAAGCTGTATCAGGAGCACCTCTCGCTCCTAGTTTCTGTACTAGGGCTACTTATTCAATAGTATTTGTATGTATCTAACAAGACCAAAAATTTTAATGTACCGTTGGATATGAGTCTTAATGACTCTCTCTCTCTCCCACTCCCTCTCTCCCTGTGTCCTGCTCTCCCTCTCCGTCTGTCCTCTCCCTCCCCATCCCCAGAAAAGACCGATTTGAAATGTGGTGTACCTTCAAATATCGGCAGATATACAAAGAAATATTAGCGGTTAAGTGAGTGTTGATTAGTCTCGTTGATCAGACTCCTCGTGATTACACCGGGATATGAATGCTCAATAGTAGCATAATGCTATAATGGGCTCATAAATTTGGGAAGTTATCATACTAAATTATGACTGGTGTCGAAAAGCAATAGTAAAAAGCCTATAAAAAAACGTAGTAAAGATATGTAACAAGATGTTTATTAGTGAAACACTACAGTAGATAATGTTACAATACAACTAACGTTACACATTTACCCATGAGTGTCTGTACAAAACATGGTCACAAAGACAATAATCATACCATTATGTGTGTTTGAACAAGTGATCAATTAGTAGCACCTTTCAAGACCAACGGAAATTTATTGAAATACGAGCTTTCACATACCCAAGGAATGCTTCATCAAGTGAATGAGTGAGACAATGTGAAGCGGATGGTTGTGAGGTGTGATGAGGCATTCCTCGTGTATGGTAAAGAGCGTGTATATATAAATTTTCAATAGTCTTAAAAGGTGCGATACAATTCGTTATCTATCCGTATAGACTAACGCGGTTACCTAATGCTCCGTTAGATAGATATGACATTCAATAAGACTTGTATGTTTTATCTGATGAGATACCCATTATAGAGTTAATCTTCACAATTAAACAATTATTTAAAATCTCAATAGGAAATGATTATATAAGATACGTTCTGCGACAATGTTTCTTGTAATAAACAACAATATCAGTAAAGTTTACTTTCGGTAACATAATAGTTTGCATTGATCATTTCAGGTGGCATTAACTTCACTATTATGTAAGCACAAACATTATTATAAAAATAATGCACCAAAAATATTATGGCTCTAAGGTAGAGTCTGGATTAATTTTATTGCTCTTATTGAGTGCCAAAATGCACAAAAATGGAGTAAGCACGTAGTATAGAGTATGAAAACTTCGTAAAAATTGTTTATTTATTAATAAGAGCACAGAACTTTTACCTTTTTATAATTGATTATTGTCAATTGTCTATATAAGCGTAAATTGTTTATAGAGCCCATCAATGTGCATGTATGTATGTATGAAGTCCTGCACTCTTGACTTGAAGTGGGTAAAGTAACGTATGGGAACGGCATGGCTCAGTTGGTGCTGTGTCAGAAACACAAATTGGAAGGTGGAGAGTTTGAATCGCAGGCAATGTTAAACATTCGTTATCCTTGTGCAATTATTTTGTCCGGTTTTGTCCGGTCGACTTAGCCGCAAGTATCCGTGGAAAATACATTTGTGGCAGCGCGGCAAATCTACACCGGGAAGGTAAATTTGGTGATGAGCTCTTGCGCTATAGAGCTGCCTACGCTGTGTGTAAACCATCATGAGCAAGCTGCGCAAGCGTTTGTAAACTGCGGTATAAAAATGTCATGCTTTATTTTTACTGTTATGGTAACATTACAAGACTTATGCACTGAATTTAATCAGTATCAATAACAATTATTTTATGAAAATTCATAATACTGCAATGAAGCATCAATATTTATATTAAAGTTAGGGATCATGTATATGTATAGAAAATAATGTATATACATATGTATATATATATTGGTAAAAAAGTAATTGCAGCAAAAACAGTATTATTAATGGGGTATTTTTTTTTGCTATAAAAACTAGTAATTGATATGTCCATCATGTGTTGTGTACATCTCTATTATGTCGTTAATTATTCATCACTGTTCACTGTGTTAGACATTATGGTGACCCACTGATCATCGGTATAATGTAGGGTACCACGTACAACTGTAATTACATGTATGACAATCACTCTCCTTTAGTTTATAAAAAGCAGCATGCATAAAATGAGATAGAAAGTGTGGCGACTGGAAGTTTGACATTTTAATTATCGATACAACAATGAACATCGGCTGTTGTAAAAAGGACGTTCGCTATACAACAAGTTGATGCCTGCTTCAAACTGTGATGAATGGTACATGCGGTATCGGTGGTGGTGGTATCGGTTTTAAGTGATGTGCTGCAGCTTGTATTGTGGTACAATATATGGTGTGTAGCTTTGTTCGCTAGTCAATAAGTGATCACTGATTACAGTGGTACGTGTCTCGCATCACCGACAATGTCCATTACATTTATGGCTTAAAAGTCGAGTTTCTCTTTATTGGTGTTGACTTTAACTGGACCACTTCACTGAACCACTTTACACAGAACCATTGTAAACTGAACCACAGTAAATCCCCGATTAACATACTGGCAACTGCAATCTCCCTCCATCTTGCTTAGTGTGATGAATTTGGCTAATCCCAATGATGGCAAGAGATTGGAGGTCTACTATACCTAGGGTGACTGAACCACTCTATGATGAACCACTTAGTGACCCATTGCTACCAATTCTTATCGTCAATGTAAATATTCCAATGTGTAATATTCTCAAGTACTGCTTGCTGTACACTGTACAGTCTACTAGCTAATTATTTAGATAATGAACCATGTATTTAAAACATAGTCCTGTACAGATTAAAATATATACAATGATTACGAAATTGTTGAAAACACATGATTTATAATAGAGTGATGAACTAATGCAGTAGTAGGATAGTCAAGTCACAATGCCCCGGCTTCACTTTTGCGATACAGTCACAGTCATGTCAAGATGCCCTGGCTTCATATTTACGATACAGTCAAGTCACAATGCCCCGGCTTCATCTTCACGATACACTCAAGTCACAATGCCCCGGCTTCATCTTCACGATACAGTCAAGTCACAATACCCAGTATATACATATATCTTCGCGACCAAATAGTTGATAGTTGCTCATAGTTTTATTTTTTCCATGGCATACCTCATGCTTTAAAAAGAGGACAAGGAGATGTTTAAGCAATGTTGGATGTTGGGCCAGATGGGGTGGGCCAAACTGGTAGTGCCGACCAAACTGGAGCCATATTTGGCTTATGGCTGTTGTGTACGTATGTCTGATTTATCCATGATTATCGCAGCGGGTGTTGGAGGGAAATATATTGACCTCAGAAATTAGTGGACGTAGCATTGACTCACTGTACAGATAGCGAAAAATATTTTATGGAATTATTGCTTCAGCAAAAAACATTGCATATCCAAAAGATACGGTGGTTGTTGTAAATGCGTCTTTCAATCATAGCATCGTTATATTACAAGTGTCGGTAGTTGCCTATTGAAATTGAACCAACCCGACTTGATCCCAGCCCGACGATCAGCTTTGGGTTGATATTGGGTTAAAATATATAAAATGTTGCTGTAAATACATTCGTTTTGTGAATACATCAGCTTATCCTTATATATGATGTCAAAACGGACTCGAATTATAAAATGGCCAGACCATCAAAATGTGCCCAAATTAAAGCCTCAGTTGTTTAATTTCAGTTTTTCTCAAATATTAGAAATTCTGCCCAAAAATATGTGTCCAATCCGGGATTCCTATAAAGTAAGACATATACATTTTATAGTTTTACTGCTCTTGTCAATAAAATAGCGAGGAAAAGTCACCACTGAGTAGAAAAAGCGATATAAGTTATCTCACATTTTCCCAAAATCTTCCCATATGATACACATTGTTCATGCACCATGCCTTATTGCTAGCCATCCTCAAAGGCATACATATACAGAGGTGAGAGCCGGGGCGAAGAGAATGACTCCTATAGTAATGTACAAGTTGGTGTGCGATCAGTGAAATTTACAGCAGTATTCACATCGGGAGTCTTTAGCCCCTCTCACGGCCACTGCAATACAGAAGACATGTTGTCACAAAACTAAAGTTGATTATTTATAGGTATATTATTCAATATTTGCATAATATATTTACACACACATACATTAGGTACTCGATAGAGAAGGATTTTGTGCTAGTGTTTCTGAGTTGTTGAGTAATAACTGTAATATAATGATATATTGATTTATTGTGCAACCTCAGTAAACTGTGGAGTCACACTTTACAGGTGAAATATGTAATTAACAGCATGAACAGTGAAAACATGTTAACAGAAGATGATACTGATTAAATTACAATATAACATATAACGTATAAAATATATAACATATATAACACATCGTGATAATCTGTATCAAAGCTGGATGTACCATGAAAGCTAGTTGGCTATCACATAGACAGGTGATATAGCCTTGACACATTTAGATACACCTGTATGTTAGGGCATTTACACGTCACTGAGACCCTATTAATTATGGTCTATAATTCTATACGATGTATGTTGTATACATGACCCTTTATGTGTATGGTCATTGCGGTACCTTACTATATTCTAGAATATTCCAATGACAGGACTACGATATGCTATCAACATGAAGTAACCTACCATTACGATTTTACTTTATAACAATAAAATATAATGCAGATAGTTCTTGTACCATATTGTATGGCAAGTTGATTTATGGGAGGGGGAGAAACTCTGGTGGTCAGGCATTTATCAGTGGGACATACTGGCAATAGTGTCAGGTTCTGAGACAAGTGGAACTTTTAATACTGTAATTTACAAACAGTAGTGTAATTGAAACAGGAAATAGTCAAGAGACAAGTGTATGTTCTGGGCTAAAAAGGTGAAAATGTAAGGAAGAAATATTTGACGCGTACGGGGTGAGCCCCAACATATATTATTTTGGCTATTTCTGTGGATGCGTGAAACTGTTATGCAACAAGAATTAATTTTGTAGTTTTGTAGGTTAGCCGCCCTACACAATTAGTCATAATGAGAAATCTTGACCGAGATTTCAGGTATTATCTGCTTTATGTAAATATAATTTGTAAATACAATAGGCATTATAGTCATCCTTATGTATATACACGAGTGGGCAGTTAGCGTAGTGGTTAGAGCGTTTGATTTTGAATCCAGAGGCCCGTTGTTCAATTCCAACTTTAGCCTGTGTGCTACTTGTGACATTTTTTGGCAGAAAATGCATTAAACCCCTTTGTGCGTGGGGTCTGGGTAGCTCTTGCAGTGTGGTTTGGTTAGGGCTTTTTCCCTCTGATGTGGCTGTGCTTTGGGTGGTCTCTATGTCTCTATGTCGCCTACCTCCCCGCTATGTCATCATCCCATTGTAAATAACCATTGACCTTCCATAGACTTAGTGGAGTCTGTGACATATGTAGTCCGTGTGTAGACATTTGGAACCAGTGGCGTGAATGGAAGGCCAATTATCTGCCCAGACTCGGTGGGTTTTCCACATTAGGTGTTTTCCCCACCCTCTAAGCGAGGCTAATCCGTTAGTCTTGTTAAGCACATAGGCTAGCATTGTAAAGGGCCACGAATGGCCTACACAACGATTACCTTGGTAATCAGCCTACTGCTGACTAACAAATGTATAGGCATTAGGCATCTTAGCCCTTGAGGAGATAAAACAACATGGGTAATTTATGAGAACAAAATTTTTTTTACCATGCAGAGCCTGAGTGAAATTGTAAGTTGTGCTATATGTCTTGCTTAATGCTACTTTAGTGGTAATGTGACTGTATACAATCTTGCATAGACTCTTGCATAGACCCAACTCTTGTTGCTGGATGCTGCTCAAGATAGCACAAGGAAGCATTACTGTAGGGTTTCCGATTAACTTCAGTTTATCTCATCTTAACTCACGGTGATAATATCATGAAAACAACAATCCCGGATTGGGGGGAAGCACTTTTAGCCCAGTAAGTACTACAGCGGGTATATCACATTCCCATAACGACCGACCTTCCATTAAGTGCTACTATTGGTAAGATAATAGGCACGCGTGACACAACCTTACACCAAAACACCAGCCTGAGTGATCGTGCACTCATTACGGATTGGACGATTACGGATCGAAAGATCACAGATTAGACAATTATGTAGGCGCTATTCAGTACACAGTTCTACGTCACCAATAAACAGCAATACAATGACAGTTCACAATAGTTTATCGTAACACTCGCCCATCAAAGTAAATATCAAGGCTAACTTATCTGATAATAGTCAGATAAAAAAATTAAATCTCTTGTAAACAAGTACCCACTTCATATTTTCTGATTTTAGGATTTTTAATGTTACGTTTGGAGAATATATGTTAAATCCTTATGGAGGGTAAATTAATCTTGCCTCTCTTACGGTCAGAGTAAAAAAAATTAGAAATAAAGTACGGTATTTATAGACTGCAAGTATCAACCGAAAAAGGTTCTCGCTTGCGGGTTACAATGTATCGTGGCAGCTATTCAGTACTGAATACAATACCCTCGCCAGTCGCATATCACTTATACAGGATGATTTTGAATATGTTAACCATTTTAAATACGAGGTTACCGAGCAATCCATGATAAATGTATCATGGATGGTGCCCCATACTGAGGATTATCACAAGAAAGCGGACCAATGGGTATTTTCCACCCATTTAGCTCCCTTTTCCTATTGATTATTTGCAGTCAAGTAATATTTTTTCGCTTTTTATTTTTTTCAAATGAAATAGGTATTACTTTTTGTTTGATACCATTGTGGAGTTTTAATGAAAATATGCTCATACATGACATCGCGGTGAATGAATGAATCTTCTTCGTATAAAATAACATTAAATAATACCATGGTTTTTAGTTGGTCAATCGGTCAAAAAAGCAGACTACGCGCATACTCATGCACTGAGTTTTGGATCAAATTTCCTAATTCTATTATTTCAGCAGCATTGTACTCTCCTTCCTAAAAATGTTGTTCATGTAGGTGAAGTCTATTGACCCTTTATTGTATTTAGAAGTTACATATCTTACAAATTACAAGTATGATATGCGACTGTTAACGGTATTGTATATGCACTGAATAACTGCTACAAACATTCATTGTAAACTGCGTCTGAGAGCCTTTCTTGGTTAATACTTGCAATCTGAAAATGTGCTTTCCTTTTTGCCTTTCATTCACATCGATTACCTGGCATAACTTATGTTTATAAAATTTTTCAACAAAAAACGTGGTATTATAATTCGGAATGGAGTTACGTTCATGTAATTGAAAAACTGTAAATGTCACGCAGAAGTCTTGCAGGTGTAGGCTATCCAGACAAATAATGATCTCATGATTGGTGACACTAAATAGTGAGAAACGCCCAGTAGCAGAAGAAAGAAATAACAGCAGGTGCGCAAATAGCTACCTCCCATCAAACTGTTAACAATGGATGAGGCTGATGTATTTCATACTGTCTAGTCATCCCCGTCGTGGCCATCACAGTGGTCATCCACAGGTAGTATTATGCATTCCTGTGGCTATTAACACTACCTGGTGGTAATTATCAGCCAATAATGTATAATCACAAGGTGTTCTCAATAAGTCTGCTCATGTAAAGTTATCAGCATGTGGTAACTGGACAGTTGTCACACGGCATGTTGGCTCATTATCTTGCCTAGATACCCATGTCCGGGCAGTAGTGGAAATTTCCTATCAATCAGTACTACACAGGATTATTGGAATATGTTTGATTAATAGTAAATTTATCTATGGAGGTGAGACATTGCTATCTATCGGTTAATTAAGTGAATTTTAGAATTCCCTGATGGTCTGCAAGCATGAACCTGTTTCACTTTTAGCATGCTTTATTGGTCGTTGATATAATCATTAATACTATAATCATTGATGAAATAAAAAAAATTCCCTATAAAACTGGCCCTAGCTTGTGCAGATGCTGCAATAAGGAGCTTAAGTGCTCTTTCAAAATGCTTTTTATTTTTGTGTATGAAAAAAAATTGCCCAGTATTAATACACTGTGCAGCTCAGCTCACCTGCATGACGACTGATAAATAATGTATAGGACATGTACTAATAATAGTGGCCCTTTCATTAATAATTGTTTAACAATAGACTTTTCCATCTGTGAGGGTCGGGAGCGTGCAACTCTACAAGTTTTATTAACGAGATAACTTGAATAATCGAATACATGATTGAAACGATAAAATTTATAGGTAACTACATATTCATAACGCAAATGTCACAGAATATAGCATTATATTTTAACATATTACATTGTAATTTTATATTACATTATGTATATTTTCAGTTGTCAACAGGGCAATCTGCATGCATGCTATAACTAGTCAATAACTACTACTACCTGAAACGATCTATTGGACCATCAAGTCCGCCCGCCTGCCATATTGACTCCATATTGTATACATTCTTAAACTTGGTACAATAGGGAGTTGGAGTTGATGAGAAACACATGTAAGGTACTGCTGACAATGGCTATGATGATTGACTTTGTATGTGTATTCTGTAATATAACTATTCACCTAATTATTGTTCTTTGATGTGACAGTGCCAGTACTAATAGGGCCAGTCTTTAGTAAACAAGTGTAATAAAAACATCAATTACACTAACGCTACTAATACACTGTTATTGTTCCCTGCTATAATTGATGTTGCCCCATACTGAGAAGTTGATTGTAATTTCATACCACGAAGGTCCATGCAGAATTACCTTGAGTAAATAAAGAGCTTGAACCTTATTTACTGAACACTACCTGTTCAATGGGCAATCATAATGTAGCTGTAAAAATCCCTTAATTGATATTCTCGCCACACACCTGTGAGCGGGCTAGGTAAATTATCAACGGCATGTGAAATGTGTATTTGAATATTGCAGTATAGTAACAGTGTTTTGATTAGGAGAACTGGGAGCTAGACCGAGTCAACGTGAAAAAGTAAACTACGGAGTAATGATAAAGTGAACATCCCCTCTACCTTACAGGATAAAGCTTAAATTATGGGGTAGGTGGTATATTGGAATGGTTAATCACGTTCTAATCAGTGTATGGGTTTAAAGGGCCATTTTAGCCCAACATCTAACTACTGGCTAGAACATAGACTTACTAGGATACAACATTAGGGTTAAATTTTGTCAACGCATGAGGGTGGGATAGGGTCTCATCAGTATGAATAGCTGTATTAGTCATACAAAATAAGAAAAAATACAGGCATAATACTAATGGAATTTATAAACAATATTTTGCATATACGTATGCAATATGCTTTCTCTGACTTCTGTAATGAAATGGGTATGGTTAGTCTTCATCAAGTGTTTATGCAAGATCTCCCCTCTGGCATGGTAGTCTCAAATGATGTAACTATCTCTTATTGTGCATACCTCCCCACTATCGATCCTTCACATGGTATATAATCATCACCTATAATTATTACATATGCAGTGAAGTATGTGACATATTGAGTCTGTCAACTGTCGATACAGGATTGATGGTTTCGACTACCCTAACCATAATAAGGCTAACCATAATCAGCGATGTTGTAAATAACCCAAATTTGAGTTGGTGTCATAAGTGGCCAATGATGCCCTAGACTGTGGAGTTATTCTAGCTGATTCGTACATGCATAAGGCTTACAAATAACATGCAGAGAAAACAATCTCCTTCAGCAAAGATCCAACTCGCTACTACCCAATCACTGGTCTGGTGCTCAACCTAGTTAAAAGTTAAAGTGAAGCGTAGAGTGAAAAACACGACATGAATATTGTCCTATCCTGTGATTATCTATACTCGTTAATATACTATTTCAGTTAATGTCATGATTTTTCATGGTAATTAGGATAGCCAATGTGGTTCTATATAAATAGTTGGAGAGAAATGCACAGGAAAAAACGTATACCCCTGATGGGACTCGAACCCAACTGATGGTAGAGCACCAGACCGGTTAT
>WURV02067560.1:0-21270 GCA_011762755.2 Epimenia babai | reverse complement strand
AAAATCGGAAACGGTTCGGCAAGTACTTTTTTGTAAGTGTCGCAGGGCATAACCCCCAACCGAATCAATACCAATTGCGGCGGTGGTGGTCTAGAGGGCATTCAGAATTCTGTGTCAGCAAGATTTTGCAGAAATAATACCATCACAAATTAAAGCCCCCGGCTTTACCGGGGCATATTTACTTTTCCTCGGCAATTTTGCGTCTTCTTGGCTGCGCTTTCGTCTTTAAAGATATATCGCTACGATATGGCCATTCAAAAAACGGGGGCAACTAATGAAGCGCTTTCACGTACATGTCGCGGTTGTCGATCTCGATGCCAGCATTGGATTTTATAGCCAGTTGTTCGGCCAGCCACCGAGCAAGCAACACGAAGACTACGCAAAGTGGATGCTGGACGATCCGCGCGTTAATTTCGCCATCTCGACTCGCAGTGACTCAACTGGCCTCGATCATTTTGGTTTGCAGGTGGAGACACAGGAAGAACTTGCCGAGATCAAGCAGCGTGCCGAGTTGGCGTCGGGTGGAAATATAGTTGACCAGGGCGAAGCGGCATGCTGCTATGCCAATAGCGAAAAACACTGGGTGACGGACCCGCAGGGCGTGGCGTGGGAGCACTTCCAAACCCTGTCGGATGCACCGGTTTATGGTAATGATACATTTAAGGACAAAAGTGCATGTTGTATCCCGAACCAGGCTTCAGCAAGTGCAAATAGCTGTTGTGATTGATCGTGTGTGTTTAGTGTGTCACCGCTGCTTCGCACGTTTACACTCTGTGATTAAGCTACACTAGCGCTGCCAATTCTTATGCGACGCTATCTAACATGAAAATATGGGTGGACGCCGATGCCTGTCCGGTCGTCATAAAGGAAATCTTATTTAAAGCTGCAAAGCGAACCGGAGTCGAGCTGACACTGGTGGCCAATCAGTCGATCCGAGTACCACGACTGCCTAACATTCATATGTTGCAGGTCTCGCAGGGATTCGATGTTGCCGACAATGAAATCGCCAAGCGTGTCGATAAAAATGATCTGGTGATTACTGGTGATATTCCCCTCGCCGCTGAGGTGATCGATAAGAGTGCGCACGCGCTGAGTCCGAGAGGCGAATTACACAGCACGGAAAACATCAAACAGCGGCTGAACATGCGCGACTTTATGGAAACGTTGCGATCAAGCGGTGTCGAAACGGGTGGTCCACCTGCGTTGAATCAGCGCGATCGGCAGGAGTTCGCTAATCAACTGGACAGGTTTCTCGCCAAATATCATCGCTGACCGGCTGAGTTGCAGGATGATTTCCTGTCGGTTTACACTGGCTTACGAAACAACGTCTAATCAACAACCAATGCCGAGGGACATGTATGGAAATTGAAACTAAAGCAGTTCACTCGGGTTACAAACCCGACCCGACCACCAATGCAGTCGCCGTGCCGATTTATCAGACAACATCGTACGCGTTCGACAACACCCAGCACGGTGCTGATCTGTTTGACCTGAAAGTGTTGGGTAATATTTATACCCGCATTATGAATCCTACCAACGATGTATTGGAGCAGCGCATCGCCGATATGGAAGGTGGTGTTGCCGGGCTGGCACTAGCCTCCGGGCAGGCAGCAACAACTTATGCGCTGCAAACAATTATGGAATCCGGCGACAATTTCATCAGCATGTCGACGCTCTACGGTGGTACCTACAATTTGTTCGCTCATACAATGCCGCAGATGGGAATCGAGGCGCGCTTTGTCGATCCGGAAGATTTGGATTCGATTGCCACGAAAATCGACGCAAGAACCAAAGCGGTGTTTTGTGAATCGATTGGTAATCCCGCCGGTAATGTCATCGACCTGGAAAAGGTTGCGGATATTGCCCATGCGCACGGTGTTCCGGTTATCGTCGACAACACTGTCGCCACGCCGTATTTGTGCCGGCCGTTCGAGTGGGGCTGCGATATTGTCGTGCACTCTCTGACCAAATACATCGGCGGCCACGGTACCATCATCGGCGGCATGATTGTCGACTCCAATAATTTTGATTGGGTCGCCAACAAAGAGCGCTTCAAGCGCCTTAATGAGCCTGATGTGTCTTATCACGGTGTGGTGTTTACCGAAACCGGCCTGCCGCCATACATTCTTCGGGCGCGAGTCGTGCCGTTGCGCAATATGGGTGCGGCAATGGCGCCGATGAATACATTCCTGGCTTTGCAGGGTATTGAAACGCTGCCGCTTCGAATGGATCGTATCTGTGCAAACGCCCTGTCTGTCGCGCAACACCTCGAAGGGCACTCCCAAGTTGAGTGGGTGCGCTACGCCGGGTTGGAGGGCAGCCCGCACAAATCGCTACTCGACAAATATATGGGCGGCCGCGGTTCGGGCGTGCTGAGCTTTGGCATCAAGGGCGGTGCGGAAGCAGGTGCGAAATTTATCGATGCACTGCAGCTGGTGACCCGGCTGGTGAATATCGGCGACGCCAAATCGCTGGCCTGCCATCCGGCATCGACCACGCATCGCCAACTGTCACCGGAGGAGCTTGCCTCCTCGGGTGTCAGCGAAGATCTGGTGCGACTGTCAATCGGCATCGAAAACGTCGCTGACATTGTCGCCGATCTGGACCAGGCGTTGGATGCTTCCTCGTAGCTGAACAGAAATTTACATCTGTCAATACTGAGCGCGGAGGTGTAAACTCCGCGCTCTTTTTATCTACCCCGATTCACCCACGCCAGTGACTGCTCTCCGCCGATTCGCTCTGCGGTAGTGTCTTGCGACGGGCGACTTGTACACTTATGCCAAAGGCTGCCCAGAAACCTGCTCCCGAAAATACCAGCGTGCCGGAAACGGTCTCGTTTTCCGATTTACCGCTGGCACCGAGGGTCCACAAAGCAATTCGCGAAATCGGCTACGAAACTCCGTCGCCAATTCAGGCGCAGGCTATACCGCCGTTGTTGGAAGGGCGCGACATCCTCGGTGTTGCGCAGACCGGGACCGGCAAGACCGCGGCATTTGCGTTGCCAATTTTGAGCAATATCGACCTGCGCATACGAGACCCACAGGTGTTGTGCCTCGCCCCGACGCGTGAACTGGCGATCCAGGTAGCTGAGGCATTTCAAAGCTACGCGAAGCAAATGAACGGCTTTAAGGTTTTACCGGTTTATGGTGGGACTGACTATCGCGGGCAAATTCGACAGCTTGATCGAGGTGTCCACGTTATTGTCGGAACACCGGGTAGGGTGATGGATCACATGCGTCGGGGAACGCTGAAGCTCGACAGCTTAAAAACACTGGTGCTGGACGAAGCTGACGAAATGCTGCGGATGGGCTTTATCGACGATGTCGAATGGATTCTCGAGCATCTGCCTGAGCAACACCAGACAGCGCTTTTCTCGGCGACCATGCCTGCGCAGATCAAAAAGATCAGTAAAAAGTACTTGAGCGAACCCGTCGAAGTGACGATCAAGGTTAAGACTACAACTGCCCCAACGATCAGGCAGCGCTTTCTGCACCTCAATAACAATGCAAAACTCGATACTCTGACGAGGCTGCTCGATGTTGAAGAGTTTGACGGAGTGTTGATCTTTGTACGCACTAAAAACGCGACCTTGGAAGTCGCTGACCGGATACAGGCGCGCGGTTATGCAGTTGAGGCACTGAACGGTGACATCGCGCAAAATCACCGGGAAAAAACTGTCGCTAAACTTAAAAGCGGCAAGATAGATATTATCGTTGCCACCGATGTTGCAGCGCGTGGACTCGACGTTGAGCGGGTCAGTCATGTAATTAACTACGACGTACCGTACGACGCCGAATCATATGTGCACCGCATTGGTCGAACCGGGCGGGCCGGTCGTGCCGGTGACGCCATACTGTTTGTCAATGGGCGTGAAAAGCGGATGCTGCAAATTATTGAGCGGACAACGCGGCAAAACATAGAAAGCTACCGCTTTCCGTCCGCGGAGGTGCTCAACGAACGCAAAATCGAACAGTTGTTTTCACGTATTGATACAGAACTGCAAAAAGATTTGTCCGACTATTTCAGTGTAATCGAAAAATACTTGTCGCGGCGGGAGGCAGACCCGGTGCTCATAGCCGCTGCTATAGCAAGTCTCGAAGGTGGTGGTAAACCGTTTTACATCAAAGAGGAACAAGCCAGGAACCAGTCTCCTGAAAGAGATCGTGAACGGCGTCCACAACGTAGCAAGGCGTTTGACCAGGATCAGTTAAAAACGGAGACTTATCGATTGGAGGTCGGTGAAAAACACGGCGTGGGCAAGGGAAATATTGTAGGCGCAATCGCTAACGAAGCGGGAATAGAGTCGCGCTATATGGGAAAAATTCAGCTGTTTGAAGAACACAGCTTGATCGATTTACCCGAGGGGATGCCGAAGGAAATTTTTCGCTCGCTAAAATCGGTATGGCTGTGCGGGCGCCAACTTAATATCAGCAAATATAAGTCGGTCGGTGGTAAAAAACGCAAGCCAACTCACGTGGATAAAACAAAACCCGCTAAGCTTTCTGCCAAGAAGAAGCGCAAGACTTCAGGGTCAAAAAAGCGAGCAAAAAAGAGTTAGACGAATTTTTCCGGCCCAACAGACTCTAATGGTAACAGGGCTATCGTTCACATACACCGGGCGCGTCATTGCAGCGTGTTTGAAACGACGACTTCGCTTTGATACCCCGCATCATTCCAAATCCCGTCTGTGAACCTGATCGAAATACTGGTCGATGACAACGGTGAATCCTGCCGCTGATTGTCGGCCAGGATGTCGAGAACAAATAGTGTTTCCCGGTTACTTTCCGGATACTCCAGAAATTTGGCATCCAATTGTTTTCGATACCACTCCGTCAGCTCCACTACTGTTGCCGTCGACACGAAGGAAACTTCACTGAGCCGTCGCCCCTGTGCAATCGGAGGGCAGAAATATTCATCTTCTTCAATCAGCATCGGCTTGTCGCGCAACGGACACTGGTATCCCTCACCATCACAACCGGCGGTAATCAACAGGAGTTTTGGTGCGATAGGAACCGCTACTTCAGATGCTTGAGGCGCCTCGCAAACTGCCAAACGCATTGAGTTCATCAGCAGTTGATACTCCGGTCGCAACCCGGAAAAATCCGCCCAGCGAAGAGTCGTCGTCGGGCGCTTGTGGTTCGGCTGCTTTTTCGGTTTTTCGACGTCTGCGGGTTTCGATAGCGCCAATTTTTTGGATTCGCTGCTAGCCTTGGCAACTTCCGGAGAGGCTTTCGGGGTTGCAGCTGTCTGCTGCGGGTCGATTATCGAGCAACCCGCGGCCATTACGATGCTGGTTAACAGTAGGGCGACTCTCACGGCGCACTAATCTCATGTAGATAACTAACGGAGTTTAGCGCCTTTTCGGGCGCCTTGGGTGATGATATTGATCAGAAAGTCTTTTGCGGTGAATGAGCGGCAGGTTACTGTTTGCCGACCCGGCTTTGTTTGGAGCAGATGATGTGTACTTATGCGCTGTCACGCATGTCATTCTGACACCAGGCGATAAATTCTTCGTGAGGCATCGGTCGACCCAGATGGTAGCCCTGAGCGATATCGCAACCCATGCCTTTAAGCCGCTTGAGTTGCTGCGGTGTCTCTATGCCTTCGGCAACGACTTGCAGATTGAATCGATGTGACAGGTCAACCATTGCATTGACGATGGCTTCGTCGTGCTTGTCATCGCACATATCGTAGATAAATGACTGATCGATCTTCAGGGTGTCCACGGGAAACTGTTTTAGATAACTAAGCGATGAGTATCCGGTGCCGAAGTCGTCGATTGCTAAGCTGATACCGCGCGCTTTTAGTGCGGCCATTGCTTTGATGGCTTTGGAGGTACTCTCCATTACCGCACTCTCGGTAATTTCTAGTTCGATTCGCTGGGGAGAGAAACTCATCTCGGTCAAGGTCCGATGAATGCGGTCAGGTAGTTTGAGGTCTTTCAGCTGGATAGCTGACAGATTAAGCGCGAGCGATAGATTTTGCAGCCCGCGGTTTTGCCAGTCAATTGCATCGAGAACCGCTCGTCGTAACAGTTGTTCGCTGATAGGAATTATTAAACCGGTTTCTTCCGCCATCGGAATAAACTCACCCGGTAGAACTACTCGACCGTCACTGCGGCGCCAGCGAATGAGGCACTCCGCGCCGACAATTTCGTTGCTGTGCAGGCAGACTTTGGGCTGGTAGACCGGGAAAAATTCGCAGGCGTCGATTGCTTTCGCCATCGCCGACATCAGGGACAGACGTTGTTCGATGCTCTCCCGCATCGATTGATCGAACAGGCAGAACCTATTGCGTCCTCCTACCTTTGCCGCGTTTAGTGCGATGGCGGCGTTTTTGTAGGCGGCATCCAGGTCACCGTTGTCGCCGCCGGACATCGCGATCCCGACGGAAACTGTAACCTGAATGTCAATGGTGAGGTATGTGTGCGGGGCGTTCAAAGCGTCCAGTGCGCGTTTGCCGAATTTCTTGAGTGTGTTGTCGTCGACATGACCGTGCAGCTTTTGGATAAGACCGAACTCGTCTCCCTCCAGGCGCGCGCAATAATCGTTACCGCCGGCGAGTGCAGACAGTCTGCGGCCGTTCTCTGCAATGATTGCATCGCCAATTTCAGATCCGTGTTGGTCGTTGATTAGTTTTAGATCGTCGATGCCGACGATGTAAATCAGCGCCGGAGTGCTGTTATCCAGGGTTTCTAGCTGTGCCAGAAAAGCGCGCCGGTTAGGCAAATTCGTTAAGACATCGTGGAAAGCAACATACTCAAGATGGTTTTGCTTGATCTTGACTCGACGCTCGGCGTTGCGGGTGTTTTGTTGCATTGAGTTATAGGCATCCACCAACTCGCCGATTTCGTCGTCGCGCTTCCATTTGCTGATTGGTTCTGAAGTGTCGTCGCCAAATGCACTAACCACCTGACGCAGGGGTTTTACGACCAGGAAGTTGACGATCACCCATGTGCACAGCATCACAACTATGGCACTAATGATCATATGTACCAGCATTTCCTGCAGGTAGCCGTATATCACCTGGTCAATGTGGTTAGCATCGAAATAGGCGACCACCTGATATTTTCCCGATCGACGATTATGCTCCCAGCTGTGGTGGATGACATCCGTGCGCACGTGGAGTGACGTTGGGCCGCGTGACCATAGCAGATCACCATTGTTGGCGTAGATACTGATGGATTCCAGCGATTGCGGTAGCGAGCGGCTCCGGTTCGATAGCGAATCGAGATCGGTCAGCAAGTCACCGACGAACGCTTTTGCGTGATTCTCAACGTCATTGATAACCTGTTCTTGCTTCAGGTTCAGCTGGGAAGTCAGCGCGGCCACTTCTATCAACAGGAACGCGATAGCCACCCAAAGGGCAATCGTGTGGGATATCCGCGATCTCCACCAAAGTCTGTTCTTGTGGTCTGTCGAGTCCAATTCTTATGAAAAGTCACACCTGGTCTCCGCTTATCGGCAGGTGTATTTACAAACTTGAGCGGATTTTGCCGGCTAATTCAGTGGCTCTCGATTCTGAGACCGGCACGGATGTATTCGTCGATATCGATGTCGTAGCTGCGGTTTCGCAGTGTTGTTTTGATGTAGTACGGCTGGGAATCGGGGGTAACGGCGAGCTGTGAGAGGTCGATTACACGTTGGGGTTGGGGTTCCTTGTACTCGTCCAACAGCATGATAATGCGAGGTTTTAGCTTGTCGCTGCTGCTGTTCGACAACACGATCCCCACTTCGCCATTGGTCATTTCAACAATTGTCCCCGGCGGATAAGCGCCCACGCATTGGATAAAACCCAGTACCAAGTCTTTATCAAACGCTGTTCCCTTTGCGTCATAGATAGCTTTAAGGGCCTCAGTAGTACTGATGGATTTGCTGGCATTGATGTTATTGACCAGACCGTCATACGCATCGGTGATTGCGACAATCTTTGCAAACTGAGTGATTTTGCTACCATCAAAACCGTTTGGGTAACCACTGCCGTCGACATGCTCGTGATGAGAGTAGGCCACGTCCGCGGCGCCGGAAAACACCGCGTTCGACGATAGCAGGATGTCTCGTCCGGCGAGTGTATGCCCACGCAGAATCCGTTGCTCCTGTTCTGTGGGCTGCGCTTTGCGCAGCAGCTCATCCGGTAGCCGTGTTTTGCCTATGTCATGGAGCAATCCGCAGGTGCCGAGGTTTTCCAGTTCGTACTGAGGCAGTTTGAGGTGTTTGCCCAGGGTAATGGCCAGTATTGCAACGTTCAGTGAATGTTGGGACAGGTAGCCGTCCTTTTTTTCCATCTGTGTATACCAAAGAACTGCATCCGGGTTTTTTAGTATGTTGCTAACGCAGTCGCTGACGACGTCCTGAATGGCGCCGCCATCGATGTCTTTGACCATTTGCATGTCGCTGAACATGTGGTCAACCGACTCTCTGGCTTTGAGGTGAAATTCGCCGGCTTCATCGAAGTCTTCGGAAAACTGCTTGACCTCTTCCATCACCTTGACCGAGTCCATCATTCGGTAGGGCTTTTCCTCCGACTTTTCCTTGATTTCATCGGTCAGATAGTCGACGACTACGTACTCACACTGGTCCTGAACTGAGGTGATTTCTTCAGGCGTATCCAGTGAGAACCCCTGAAACATGAAAGTCGACTCTTCCCAGGGGCGGTCGAGCTCGAGCACATACATTCCCAAGCGTAACTCAGACACATGCAGCCGAGCCTGGACTCGCACGGTCTTCGCGTCCTTGGTCTTCCGGGGGGGCTTTTTGTTCCCGGAGGGTTTACTTAGAAATGATCCAAACATCAGGGGCTTACAAGTATTGTCGCGATCGAACCTGCTGGGTGCTAAGTCGTGTAGCGGCCGAATGCCGGGGCCCTTGAGGGGCTTTGGAGTGGGCGCCGGGTGACGAAATCAGTTGAGCCTGAAGTGTGCAGCAGCGGTCGGATGGCTAATTGGATTCTTCGTCCACAAACGGCGGGATTCGCGAGATGAAATGCCCTTTGATGCCCTGAGGCCACGTCTTGTAGGGAACCTGGCCGGTTTCCGACTGAATATATTTTTCAAAATAGTCGAGAATGGCTTCCGCGCTCTCGTCAATCGGCTCGAACCGGCCAACCACGTAGCAGATCTTGTCAGGTGCGCGAAAATGCAGATTGCAATGATGATCGCAGCCCATCAGGCAACGCGTGGTACGAATCTCGAACTGGTCGGCGAGACTACTGCCGGAGGCCAGTTTGGCGAGCTTGTCCCGTAAAATTTCACCGCCGCTTTGGCCGTGCTCATCGGTCGCGTCGGCCTCACTGAAGCGGCAGGTTTCACAGACATAAATGCAGGGTTTCACAATAGACTCTCGTTCAGAAACAGACGGACGCGGCCGATCGTGAATAGTAGCGACTGCAGCTGGCAATTGCATAGGACAAAAATAGCTTGTTGCACAATCGGCTTTCATCTAGTTTCTCATCTTTCCGGATCTCGAGTGAGACGCTGTGCGATGAGTGAGATATCCCCGACAGATCGGTTTAACCGCATTGCCGAGTGCGGGCTGTGTATCGGCTGCGGACTTTGTCAGAGTATTGCCGGAATCGAACAAATAAAAATGAAAATTACCGATCAGGGATACGAGCGACCTGTTGTGGTGGGGAAGCTTAGTGCAGAACTGGTCGACCGGATCTACGATACCTGCCCGGGCACCCGGGTGGAGGGGCTGCCGGCGTCTGAATACGACGATCACACCCAATTCGACCCGGTATGGGGTGAGTACCAGAGTATCGTCCGCGCATACGCCAGTGATCCCGGCGTGCGTTTTCGGGGTTCTACAGGGGGTGTATTGACAGCGCTGGGACTCTTCCTGATTGAGTCGAAAAAGGTCGACTTCATTCTTCATGCCCGGGCGTCTGAATCGCAACCGACATTCGGCGAGGCGCATATCAGCCGTACGCCTGGTGAAGTACTCGAGGGGGCGGGTTCACGCTATGGTCCGACCGCTACACTGGCAGACGTCTGTTCAGCACTCGACCTCGGGCAACCGTTTGCCTTTGTCGGTACTCCCTGTGACATTGGGGCGTTGCGCAACTACGCGCGGCATGACGAGCGTGTCGATAAACTGGTCAAATACTGGATGACGCCGGTTTGTGGCGGCTTCTCCCCGCCACCGGCTACGCAGCGCTTCCTGGATTCGGTTGGTGTTGCGGCTAAAGAGTTGAAATCGCTACGCTATCGCGGATTCGGCTGCCCGGGTCCCACGCGAGTGGAAACGCGTGATGGTCGGGTAGTCGAAAAAAATTACATCGATTTGTGGGGTGAGGACGAAACCCAGTGGTCACTGCCGTTTCGCTGTAAAGTGTGTCCGGACGGTATCGGCGACTCCGCCGATATCGCCGCGGCAGACACTTGGCCGGGGGGGAGTCCCGAACGGGAAGGTCAGGAGAAAGACCCGGGTGTCAACGCGGTGATCGCTCGGACTTCGCGAGGAAAAGCACTGATTGAGCAGGCCGAAGCAGAGGGATATTTGACCGTTGAGTCAGTTATCGGTGTCGACGAGATGAGTCTCTATCAACCCCACCAGGTAAACAAAAAGTATGCTGTCTGGGGCCGCTACCAGGGCTTACGAGCGGCGGGATTGATAGCGCCCGATACGGAGCGTCTGCGAATTGAGGAGTTGGCGTCATCGATGGATGACGAGTTTAATCGCCTCCAGTCCGAGGGAACTCAGCGTCGCGTCCAGGAGGGAAAGGTGCGGGAGCCCACCCCAAGCTAGAACTGTTCTCCCCGAAACTGTATCTATCGACAATCAGCGAACC
The DNA here is from genome assembly GCA_011762755.2 of Epimenia babai. Lineage (NCBI taxonomy): Eukaryota > Metazoa > Mollusca > Solenogastres > Cavibelonia > Epimeniidae > Epimenia > Epimenia babai. The sequence goes on along the minus strand of WURV02067560.1, from coordinate 10,482 downwards.
GCTATAGTGTTCGTCAATGCTGCAATCGACCCATAAAAACCAGATCCAGACCGCCATGGTGATGATGGTGATCGCCATGCTGGTGATTCCCGGAATGGACGTAATCGCCAAGTGGATGTCGAAAACCGTCGCGGCTGGTCAGGTAACCTGGGCCCGATTTGTGTTTCAGACACTATTTATGTTTCCGCTGGTTGCGTTTCTGCCGGGCAAGGCATTTTCGTCAGGTATCTGGCTACACGCGGCGCGAGGGACGATGATCGCTGCTGCGACACTATTGTTCTTTGCCGCAATAAAATATTTGCCGCTCGCCGATGCTATTGCAATTTTTTTTGTTGAACCGTTGCTGGTTACCTTGCTGGCCGCGGTGTTCCTGAAGGAGCGGGTGGGCTGGCGGCGACTATCTGCAATCTCATTCGGTTTGATCGGAGCGATGTTAGTAATTCAGCCAAATTTTGAACAATTCGGTTGGACCGCAGCATTGCCGCTTGGTACGGCAACTTGTTTCGCGATATACATTTTGCTCACCCGCAGTGGATCGCAGCGGGAAGATCCGGCGACCATGCAATTTTATGTGGGAATCTTCGGCGGGCTATTGATGAGCGCCGCTTTGTTAATCGGGCACAGTTTGTCGGTGTCTGTGCTGACAGTAACCTGGCCGACAGTCAATGAATGGTTGTTACTCGCACTTCTCGGTCTGGTAGCAACCGGAGCGCATTTGCTGGTAGTGCACGCGTTTCAGCGCGCGCCGGTTAGTGTGCTGGCACCGTTTCAATATGTCGAGATCATCAGCGCAACCCTGTTCGGCTATTTTATTTTTGACGATTTTCCCGACTTGCTGACCTTTTGCGGTGTTGCCATTATCATTGCATCGGGTCTGTATGTGTTCTATCGCGAGCGACAACTTGCCAGCCAACAGTCGGTATAACAACAGTGGGTTTGTATCCACGCGATTGCTCGTGTCGTTATTGCTCGTTGCGTTGGTTTTTTTCCTGATCGGGTACAGCGGGTTCCTGCAAACACTAGGTAAATCGGCGAGTTATTTTTTTCACCTCTACGCAGAAGCTGAGCTGGAAAAATTACAGGCTACCGGTTTTGTTAACGAAAAAGGGGAAGCCGAGTACGTAGTCTCAATTGTGGAGGCAAGTATCCCCGACGGACGCGGTCTTTTAGCCGGATTGAAGGGCGTCGCCGATATTCGCGACACCCTGTTTGACGGCTGGTTTGTTGTCAGTCTCGAAGTGGGAAATAAACAGGCTATCGAGATAGTCAAATCTGCTTCGTTTGTGGAGTTCGCACTGCCCAATCGCGGAGTGTGGTTCTGTCACTGATTCCGATAAGTTATTTTTGTTGGAACACCGTTGGCTCGGGAGGTTCATAGAATTCATCAGTAGCAGAGCCGAATAAGCGTGATGCAAGAAATTGATGGAAGTCCACTACTACGCGTTCCATCTCGATCAATTTGCCGCCGTGTCCTTTTTTGGAATGCATACTTTTTTGCACGCGTTCGCAAATCCATTTGTCTTCGGCAAAAAATGCTTCGGTAAATTCCTGGCTTTGTTTGTCCTCGCTTCCGGATGATGCCGGCGCTAATGCACCGGCTCTGATTGTGCAGCGCTCGCTGTCGCTAGGGATGACGGTCAACCAGCCAAACGAGTCGTAGGTCATGATGCCGACAAACGATGGCGGTAGTGAAATTAACAGATAGTGATCGTATACCTCCGGGTAATCACCGCGCAGCCATTTGGCAATTTTTCCTGAACTGTCGAGCATTTTCCCACCCGTTAACGTCCACTCTGCTGACCCCGCGACGTAATAGGCTTGCTTAGTGGGTGTTACAGTTTCCAGCGTGTCCTTGTGTACCTTGAACAGGTGATAGCTTTCCATCGCATTTTCCATTGCCAGTTTCCAGTTGGCATCCCAGTATTCTGTGGCACCGGAAAGTGCACTGTCGAACTGTTTCGGTTGAAAAACACGGGCGTACTCTTCGAGGCCTTGTGTTCGCTCTGAAAAAGGGCGCGGATTGTCACCAAGGTTGATGAATACCAGGCCAAGGCAAATTTCCAGATTGAATTGCGGCAGGCAATGTTTGGACTTTTCGACCGCAATACTTCCGGTGAATGGAGCGCCCTTGAGTCCACCCTGGTCGTCGTACGCCCAGGCGTGGTAAGGGCAGACAACCATCTTTTCAATTTTGCCAAAACCCTCATCGAGTAATTGTGTTCCGCGGTGCCTGCAGTTATTTGATAGCGCGCGTAGTTGATTGTCGTTTCCTCGCACAATTGCCACAGCTTCTCCGGCGAGATCGAAGGCATAGTAATCGCCGGGTTCAGGCAGTTCCCGTTCCGCACAGATAACTACCCATTCCTGACGAAAAACATGTTCCATTTCCAAATCATAAATATCCTTGTCGTGATATACGGCAAAGGGCAGTGAATGTGCATCGCTGAGTGAGGCGCTGGCCGAATCTCGATATTGATCCAGTAGAGCAGACATAAAATTATTACCTCAGTAAATAGGTAAAAGGTGAGGTGATAAGGTAAAACCCGAAAACCAACCAGGTAATAACGATCGCAAAGAAAAGAACAGGATTGCTGCGTTTGGCGATCGGTTCGGACAACCAAGTTTGTTCGCTGATTAAATCACCGATTGCCCACACCAGGAGTAACACACCCCAAAGCCAGAACCAGCTCATCACTGCCGATACGTAAATCAGTATCAGTGAGATTATGGCGCGAGCCTTACGGGCGTTCAGCGCTTGCAGTAAATTGGTCATCATTTAAACAGTGCCTGAATCTGAATCTGTTGAACTTCGCCAAGGCTGTCGAGAGCGTAGCGTTCGATAACGACCCCCGGCGTAGCGGAGACTGAATAGATCTGTCTCCACGCGGCGTCCACGTCGTCGTAATCAACACCGGTCAAAGGGAAGTGTTGGTACTGCCCCGCTGGTATGTCGACCGGTTTGCGCTCCACCTGCCGACTCAGGTCGTTTGGTGCGAGACCGATGGTTAGCGACGTCACGCTTCGTTGCTGCATTGTTGGAATATATACCGCGTAAACGGTATTGGATTGTGACCAGTCGATTGCATCCTGTAACTCTGCATCGTTATAAAAGCTCTCCCAAAGCAGTGCGATTTCATTGCCCGCGTCTGTCGCGTCGGAGAAATCCAAAGCACCGGTGACGCCGACAATTGCAAATGCGTCCAGCTTAACCGTCGGCGCGCTGCCGTCGCTGGTGCCGGCAGCATCGCCGTCGGGAATCATCCCTGGCGGCGGCGTATACAAACCGACATGTAAACCAACCGCAATCAACGCACTGGCAGCGATTAAGGCTGAGTTGAGTAGATTTTTTTTCACAAGGCGCACAAGCCGCCGGCAATGTGATACATTTATGTATCATAGTTGCAGTGGATCTGTGAGTCAATAATGTCTCATAAAAAAACAATCAACCAGCAGGATCCGCGCGCGGGTCGATCCCGCCGCGCGCTGCTCGATGCAGCAATCGAACTGTTACTGATCAATCCGCAGGCCAGTCTGAGTGATGTCGCGGCGCATGCTGGAGTCGGTAGGGCGACGCTGTACCGACATTTTGAAACGCGCGAACAGTTAGTCCAGGAGTTGGCCCGGGAATCGATGGAGAAAACTGATGAGGTCTTGCGACCGGTCAAAGAGGCAGGATTGTCAGCCAGGGAAGCGCTGACTGCCGGTCTGCACGCCATAATGCCGGTGGCTGACCGGTTTCATTTTCTTCTGTTCTTGTGGAGCATCTGCAACGAGGATGATCCGGCCTGGCAGATATATCAACGTCAACTTGGTGAGCTTGCGGAGTTAATCGAACGCGGCAAACGCGAAGAAAGTGTTTCGAAAAAACTCAGCACTTCGTGGATCGTGATGCTGGTAGACAGTCTCACCTATGTTGGCTGGTGGTCGGTCAGCTCCGGTGAGATGACTGCTGGGGAAGCGGCGGAGCAAGCTGTTATCTCTTTATTCAGTGGTATCGCTCCCAGGTAGTATGATCGTCAAAAATAATTGATGCAGGCATGCGTGTGACGCACGTAACCGATCTAGTCACAAACACACCGTTCGACAGCGGATTCTACGCCATCACCCTCGTTGGTGGTGGTATTCACTGTATTACGCAGCAACAACCGAAATAATCAAATCAAGGGTACTCAATCATGGCACAACTGACTGTCGCAGCGACACAAATGCATTGCAGCTGGGAAATCGATGAAAATATTGCACGCGCTGAATCGCTGGTGCGAGAGGCCGCTTCGCAAGGAGCACAACTGGTGTTAATTCAGGAGTTATTTGAAACGCCATATTTTTGTATTGAGCAGGAATTCAAACACCAGGCACTGGCGACGAGTGTCGGCGATAGTAAAGCAATACAGCATTTTTCTGTACTTGCGAAAGAGTTGTCGGTAGTGCTGCCGGTGAGCTGGTATGAAAAAGCCGGCAACGCGTTTTTTAATTCGATGGCAATGGTCGATGCCGATGGAAGTGTTCTTGGTATTTATCGGAAAACGCATATCCCAAATGCGATCGGTTATCAGGAGAAACAATATTTCAGTCCCGGTGATACTGGTTTTAAAGTGTGGAAAACTAAGTACGCCAATGTTGGATTGGGTATTTGTTGGGATCAGTGGTTTCCCGAAACCGCCCGCTGCATGGCGTTACAGGGCGCAGAGATTTTATTGTATCCAACCGCAATCGGAAGTGAGCCCGGTGACGAAAACGTCGATTCTATGCAGCACTGGCAGAATGTCATGTGCGGTCACGCCGGCGCCAATATCATGCCTGTTGTCGCTTCAAATCGCATCGGTAAGGAAATAGCCACGGCCAGCGATATGCATATGACTTTCTATGGCTCGTCATTTATTGCTGATCACACAGGCAACAAAGTACAGGAGGCGAATCGCGTGGATCAAACCGTGTTGGTACATACATTTGATCTCGATGAAATCAGAACGTACCGTGAAACCTGGGGTGTTTTCCGTGATCGGCGACCGGAGCGTTACGCTGCGTTGATGACGCTGGATGGGAATGTCGGCTAGCGATGTCATTCTGGATAATTCGCTATTACTTGTGTGCCGCGTGCACAGTACTTGCTGTGAGTACTGTGCACGCGGCTGATATAGTTTTCCACAACGCGCGTGTTTATACGGTTAACGATGCGCAGCCGAATGCAGGTGCAGTAGCGATCGATCATGGTAAGTTTGTTTTTGTTGGCAGCGACGAGGAAGTAAAAACTTTTATTGAAAGAGATACCGAAGTTGTCGATCTCAAAGGCATGATGCTTATGCCGGGCTTTATTGATACGCACAACCACGTGTTTGAGGGCGCATCCGAGGTCGGCGGTGCTTGCGAACTGTCACGTGACCGTTCGTTAATCCGTCAAAAGAGATTTTTGCAGCAATGTCAGGCGTCTGTTAGCGGACCTGGCGAGTGGGTGATCGGCTATGGTCATCAACTTGATACATTGTTGCAGAACAACTCATCGGTGAATCCCAGAGAAGTGCTCGACGAGTACTTCCCCGATAATCCTGTTGTGATTATGGAGGAGTCATCGCACTCAATGCTGGTGAATTTGCTCGCGTTGGAGTTAGTCGGTTTTGATGAGAATACTGATGATCCACAGGGTGGCGCGATTTTGCTCAGTGAAGATGGTAAGCCCAACGGCATTCTTTTCGACAACGCCGGAGATATGGTCATGGAGCTGGCATGGAATAGCCTCGGTGATAAATTCCAGAGCAGTTACGATGGACTGTTGGCCGGTATGGAAGAGGCGGTCGCCTACGGAATTACAACAATCGGCGATGGCCGGACGTATTGGCGGCGGGGCTGGTATGAAGTGTGGCAGGAAGCATTGAAAGACAACAAAGTGATTGTTCGAACATCAATACGCCCGTGGATGTATCCCGATGTCGATCTTGACGAACAGCTCGAATACCTCGAAGGAATTCAGAACGGTGATAAGCAAGGATTGCTAATTGTCGATCAAGTCAAAATGTATATCGATGGTGTACTGCATTTTGGAACAGCCAAAGTGCTTTCGCCGTACAAAGACAGTTGGCAGCAAAATTATCCCTACGGATTGAATTATATCCGACCCGATGAATTGCCGAGGCTTCTGGTGGGCTTGGATGAGATCGGCTACGGTGCCCACGTTCATGCGATCGGCGATGGTGGCGTTCGCGAGGTGCTTGACGCCGTTAAGTTCGCTCGTGCCAGTGGCTCAGAGCGTATCTACAGTATGACGCACCTGGAGTTAATTGATCCGCGAGACTACCCGAGATTTACTGCACTCAATGTTCACGCGGACTTTCAGGCGGGTGCTACATATTTTGATCAAACCGACTGGGCGCGGTTTTATATCGGTAGCGCAAAAGTCAGGCGCATGATGCCGATGCGAGAACTTTTTGATACCGGCGCTAACGTAACGTTTAGCAGTGACTGGACAGTAAACTCGCTAAATCCGCTTAAGGCTATTGCTAATTCATTGCGATTGAAAGAATCGAAAGGTTTGCCGGATATTCATCACGCGATTCGTGCGACTACCATTAATGGTGCGCGAGCTCTCGGCCTCGGGTCGGTGACCGGAACGATTGAGGTTGGAAAGTCGGCAGATCTGGTTGTGCTGGATCGAAACATAACGAAGTTAACGTCAGCGCAAATACGCGGAGTGAAAGTGGATTTAACGATGTTACGGGGGGAGATCGTTTACGACGCAGCAAACTAAATCCCGTCCACTGGGGGCGCACGTGTTCTTCAGTATATCTAATTCGAATTCTATCGCGTCGAAAACGCGCCCTAGGATTGGATTAACTTAAACCGGAATTCTGACCGACCATCAAAGCACTCATGGAGCCGTAGGCCAGGGCGTTTACGGAACAGAAGCCGACGTTTTCCAGAGGCAGCGGGCCCTTTTTTGTTACTTGCTAGAAAAATACTTCAGTTCAGCCCTTTAAAAATAAACCGTTTGCCATTTCACAAGCGAAAATAGTGCTGGAAATTCCGCTTTACCGAGAGTGCAATCAAGTTCCAACACAATTTGCGATAACGCAAAGGAGCTTGAAAATGCAACAAATCGGTCGTTCACGTATTGTTTCCGTCGGTAAGTCAATCCCCCCTGAAATCGTAAAGCCTTGTGATATGGTGTATGAAACCGGCCCCGAAAAATTCGGTGTCCCGGCGACTGTTATCGAGGAGGAATTAGGTATCAACGAAGTCCGCCATACAGCCAGCGACGTCTTACCCAGCGATCTGGCTATAGATGCAGCTGACGAAGCATTGGCTAACACAGACATTAATCCCGATGAAATTGATTTGATTATTTTTTGCGGTATTGAAGGCGACTACACTGAACCTTCGACCGCTCATCGGGTGCAGCATCGCTTGGGCTTGAAGGGGCTTTGCTTCGATATTTCAAATGCTTGCCTTGGATTTATGAGTGGCATTCAGCTTGCAAACGACATGATCGGCACTGGCTCGGTTCGTTATGCGCTGATATGCACCGGAGAGAGGCCGAGCGTCGTCTCTAAGCTGGTGATTCCACAGCTCAAACGCTCGGCGAATAAGTCTGAATTTGAGAAACGTAAAGGTATGTTGTCAGTCGGTGATGCCGGCGGCGCAATGATCCTGGGCCCGAAGATAAACGGCTGTGGATTCAGTCATTTTGGGTCAGCGTCGATCGGGAAACATGCAGATCTCTGCTATTACAAAATTAACGGTGGGGATGTGGATGGGCAGATGGTCATGGGGCGCATCTGTGCGCTAACTATCAAACTACACGCTGACGTATACGCCGATACATTCGGCGACCCTGAGAAGCATGGTGGATCCGTTGATTGCATGATTACACATCAAGTCGGCCGACGCCCGTTTGAGCTATTAAGCGACGCATTTCACGTGCCCGACAAAAAGATGACGCGCACTTACCCGAAATTAGGTAATATTACTAGCGCGACGCTACCGGTAAATATCGCCCTGGCACAGGAACAAGGTGGTTTACAGCCAGGTGACGTTGCTCATTTCGCGCTTTCCGGGAGCGGGATAACAGTTTCACACACTGTTGTAAGGATGTAGTGATTATGTGGCTCCTGGTGTTGCTGACGGTAATCAGCATTGCACTTAAAATTTGGGTATCTCGGCGGCTCTGGCAGAGCCGCCACGCCTCGGTGGCGGCGCTTGCACTGGCAGTCGTTCTGACTTCCTATTCTCAATCTATCCTCGAGATCTACGGTTACTATCGGGTAGGTTCGCCAGGTCCGGAAATGACAAGCCTGCTTCGCCTCTATCATGCATTTGTTGCCAGTTTTCTCATTTTGATGGTGCCTCTTTGTGTCGGTGTACTCAACAGCAAGTTTCCGCTTCGCAGCCTAGTGGGAGCTTCAGCTTTAGCGATTGGTTTTAGTGTGTGGGCTATGCTCTCCGACAAATTTATAACCGGATACACAGTGCTCGCACAGGCGTACACGCGGACACCGGGAGAGCTGTATTTTGTCTTTCAGCTTATCGTCCTCTTTTCGATTGTTCTGGCAATCGCAATTCCTGCTGTTATTTACCGGCGCACGAGAAAAGAACTCATTAGAGTGAAGGCGGCAAATTTGATGACCGGCATTGTCTTTGTCGCGATCGTGTGTGTGGTTGTGGTCACGATGATGCACTACGGCGTACCGATTACCGCCGCTGGAATATTGCCTGTTGTTCTCGCGCTCTATTTGTGGTTGGTCTCTGAATGTTTACGCGATGGTTATATCGTAGATTTTCGCGTGTTCATGCCATGGACGAAAAAAGGCAAGCAGCTCGTCGAAATTGCCAAGCCGATCGCGGTAATCAGGGGGGATGTGACAAACGCAAAGGCGCTCACACGAATGTATGAGGATACGTTGATTCGTACCGCGCATTCGGTGAATGAGTCACAGGTTGACACAGCCAAATCATTGCAAATTTCTACAACGAAATTGAGCCGGCACCTTTCAGGGAACAAAACTAACAAATAGTAGCGGGTTGCCTTTTCGTAAACCGTCGTGAAAAGCTTGCAAGAGTAAATCACAAATAGTACTTGATAGAACCTTTGCCGTTTGTGTATTGCAAGTTGGTGCATAAATGGATAAGGGATTGTGGATAATACGGACGTTATTCAGCTGTCTCGCGCGGTGACCTCCCTCCCAAAATTAGCACCATGACAAGGATGAGATTTCCAGTTAATTTACTCAAAAGGAAATCTGAATATGAAGAAAAACCTTTATATGCTTCTCTATGGGGTTTTGTGGCGACTTAAAAAAGCTTGGTGTCCGCAAGTGGCGCGTAGCATCGCTACGTTACTTTGACGAAGTGGTGGATTTTACCCTCATCAGACTTGAAGAAGATCGACAAAACTACTAATATTTGGTAGTTATTGGGGTAATGAAAGGATCGAATTATGCCTACAACCAGTGTTGATTTAGGTGAACATTTCACCGGATTTATAGACCAGCTTAAAGAATCTGGGCGGTATCGTAATGCCAGCGAAGTAGTGAGGGAGGGGCTTAGATTGCTGGAGTCCCAAGAGGCTGAATATCTGGCTAAGCTTGAAGCGGTGAGGCTCGCCCTTGCCGAAGGGGAAGAAAGTGGCGAGAGTAATCTCACGCATGAGGAAATCACCGATCAAGTGAAAGCCGAGCTTGATGCAGGATAGAAAGTACACCTACTCCAATCGCGCTGCACTAGACGTCAAAAAGATTTATAAGGATACCGCGAAAAAATGGAATAGAGCGCAGGCTGACAAATATGACAAGGGCTTGCTAGAAACAGTACATATGCTTGCTGATCGTCCTGATATTGGGCGTAAGTGCGCATATCTGAAAACGGAACATTACCGTTTTAGGTACGAACACCACATTATTTTTTACCGCAAACGCGAAACTGATATCTATATCGTTCGAGTCTTGCACGAGCGTATCGACTACGAAAGTCATTGATGACTTAGTAGCTCTTACTCTATCCAGTCATCACATAGTTCTAGCCGCAATGACCACGGCGGCGAAAGAGATCATGAATATTGGTGGGATTACCCAAGGCAAATAGGTAGTAGATTCTGGCTTTTTGTCTCCAGAACGTTCGACGGGATGTTGGCTCGCAATCAGCGCAGTTACTTTTAATCGGTCATTACGCTCTTCAGAAACCTCAAGGCGACCTTTTAAGCCCTGTACTTGCTCAGTTAGAAACTTAACTTTTAGTTCTGATAGTTTGGAATTATTGAATGTTTTAGGGGCTTCCGGTCGTCCGCCGTGAGCTGTTTTCGGTATACTTTTGGGAAATAATCTGACCAACCCTGTATCTGGTTGGCAGTAAAAAATGTAGTCAAAGTGTAGTCAGTAAGAAAAGGGCCAGCGCTTAGAAAGTCGCTAGCCCTTTGATCTAGTGGCGCGCCCGGAGAGACTCGAACTCCCGACCACCTGGTTCGAAGCCAGGTACTCTATCCAACTGAGCTACGGGCGC
>WURV02067449.1:0-21274 GCA_011762755.2 Epimenia babai | reverse complement strand
GATCTAGACAGTAACTAGACAATGACCTAAACAATGTCCTGAACAGTTACCTACACAATGATCTAGACAGTAACTAGACAATGACCTAAACAATGACCTGGACAGTTCGTGACCTAGAGAGTGACGAAGACAATGACCTAGGCAATGAACTAGACAATGACCTAAACAGTGACCTGGACAGTTCGTGACCTAGAGAGTGACGAAGACAATGACCGAGGCAATGAACTAGACGACCTAAACAGTGACCTGGACAGTTAGTGACCTAGAGAGTGACGAAGACAATGACCTAGACAGTAGAGTCTGATGATCCATATCCAAAAATATTATACAAACCGTATCTGATGTCTCGCAGTTTCTGACAGCTACAGCTGAGTTGTATAAAAGGCGAGTCGAAACGGTGCGTGTCTAGCGGTATGTTGTTTCATCCAGATGGAGCCTTCTGCCGGAGATGATGAAACACCGCAGTGCTTCAGGCATGACCGTGTTGGACGCGGAGATCTACATGTGCGGGGGACACGACGGCTTATCACTATATGATTCTGTGCGTACACACTGGTTATCTTCGTAGGTTCTGCTCTAAATTTAACTATGAATCAATTATAACGCAGATCAGCGGTGACACCCGTTCGAATTATTGTGAAACACCACTATGAATTATTGTTAAACATCTCTATGAATTATTGTGAAATGGCCCTATTGATTATTGTTAAACATCTCTATGAATTATTGTGAAACGCCCCTATTGATTATTGTTAAACATCTCTATGAATTATTGTGAAACACTTCTATGAATTATTGTGAAACACTTCTATGAATTATTGTGAAACACTTCTATGAAATATTGTGAAACTCCCCTATGAATTATTGTGAAACACTTTTCTATGAATTATTGTGAAACACCACTATGAATTATTGTGAAACACATCTATGAATTATTGTGAAACACATCTATGAATTATTGTGAAACACCACTATGAATTATTGTGAAACACCACTATGGGTTATTGCGAAACACATGCATGAATTATTATGAAACACATGCATGAATTATTATGAAACACATGCATGAATTATTATGAAACACATGTATGAATTATTTTGAACCACCTCTATGAATTATTTTGAAACAGCTCTATGTATTATTGTGAAACATCTTTTTGGATTATTGTGAAACAAAAATAATTTTTGAACTTGAAAATTCCTTTATATAACTTATGAAAGCTTGTGATATTTTTCTTTTCCACATTGAGATATAAATCTTATATTCCTCAACTTATTCATTAGGTCAGCGTAGTGGTGCGATTGTTGGACTTGACTCCAGAGGGATTCAAAGATCAATTTCCAGCCCCAACCAGTATACTTCTGTAGTGTTTTTTGGGCAACATCAACATTCTTTGATTCCAGTCTTTCATGGCCCTATATGCATTATCTTACACTACCTGATCGCTACCTGATCGTCACATGACAGAGAATTGCACAGAAAAAAAACCTGGTCTAATCGGATGTGTAGGTTTTTTCTGTGCATTTTTCTCCAGCTATTAAGGGAACCACATTGGCTACCCCCATTACTAATCGTCACTTCTCAGAGATGTAGCAGAATGTGTAGACAGTTAGTTGGCATTCCGAACTAGTGGCACGACAGAGTTGTACAGGGAACGTAATATTTCACAGGTTTGCCGGAGCTTAAAAACCTACGTTTTCTTCAATCATATGTTATAAACTATCGTATTTATTTCAATACATTACCAATTTGACGCGCGAGATTGCACATGGCAGTTGGTCCAGACATCAAGCAAGAAAAAAGCTGGGTCAGACTACTACATTGTTAATAGGAGTAAATAGAGTTCACACTGATAATATCGCCTCCTTATATACTTAAGAGATTTTAAACACTTCGAAGCATAAATATCTTGCTTGCATCTTGCAGACGAAAGCTCTTGTGCGGATTTAACCTTGCACTCTTTCGCATCAAAAGCCGCCCTTCTAAACACCGCGTTACTTCACTGTACGTTTTACTTTCGGGCAGGTTGAATGCTATAACATCGCCACGACCAAATGGCGCTCGGTTCCGCCGATGTTGTCGAAACGCTGTCGCTTGGGCGTGGCGACGGTCGGCGGTCAACTATACGCAGCCGGGGGCTACGACGGCACGACGTTCCTGCGGTCGGTCGAGACCTACAACCCGGCGAGCCGACAGTGGACGATGGTGTGTCTGATGGGGGTCAAGCGAAGCCGGGTAGCGCTGACGTCGATGTCGGGTCGTCTGTACGCCATCGGTGGTTATGACGGCGTCTCGAATCTCAAGTCGATGGAGATGTATTCGCCTGAAGATGACAAGTGGACCTTTCTGCCCGATATGAAGGCCCACGAAGGAGGCGTCGGGGTGGCGGTCATTCCTTACGAGGATGAGTACCCCCCGAATGATTTGTTTGGCTGATCCCGGACCAAGAGGAGGAAAATGTCTCATAGTTTGGAGATTATCCAAGGAAGTACGGAGGATGGTTCCTGCGTGTTTTCGGTTCTCATTTCATTTTGGAATCTTGTCAAAGGAGGTGTATGCTTGTTTAAATAAATAGGCTTACCTCGAGGCTCATTGCTTGGACCAAGAAAGGAGATGTATATCTCGTTCGTCTAGCGATTATGTCGGCCCTGGTTCGAATTAGACGAAGATATAAACAGGAAAAGATCACCGTTGATAAGTTATGACGATGGATGAGCACCGATGCTTCTCGGTGACTAACATCAGATATCAGAGGGGTCCACGAAAGAAAATGTGAATGGGCGAAAGTCTGCCCAGATGCCGTGAGTTTTTCACACATGCAGTTACCCCTCGAGACTTTATAACTGAGGTTAATCTGTATGTTGTGTTAACCATATAGGCTAGCGTTGTAAAGGGCCAGAAAGGCCTACATAATGATAACCTTTTTTATAGGCCTTTTTTCTGACTACACGTAAGAAGATTTAAATAATATGAAGGTGTTAAATGCCTGAATACACCGGCAGAAGCCTGCTTTATGATGTTGGTAGAGTACAAGACTATGTTCATTTTAGGTGATTGTTTAGGAACCAGAATCGTCAATTAGATGTCGCAGATTCTGGCCTCGCTGAAGATTCTTTCCAGATATTTATCTACACAGATAGTTAATTCAAAGACGAGATGGACAAGTTATATCACCTGGATAATTCTATTCGAAAAAATGATCTTTAGTGGGAATCAAAGTTAAATGAGGTTAACGTGTTTTCACTATTTTAAAAGCTGGGGAGTAAACTCTATTGCCAATGGTTCCGATTCAACATTGGCTGATTGCATTATTTTCTGGTGAAATATTGTGAGGAAATTAATTATTAATTGATATTTGAGCAAGTTTTGTTTATTACTTCAAAGGATCGTAATGTATCGTACTTCAAGTGACTATAAAAGCAATCTGTGATATTGGTAATGTTATTACAAATACCGGTGTAGTGAACCAGTGTGATCCATCCGCCGATGTACCGCCATGACACCCGAGATAGCAGATATGCCATCGCTACCCTAATTGTAACCTGGATCGTACTAGTAGTTCACTGCGCCCAAATACTCTTTATTTTTTGTCCCGAATCATACACAGAAAACGTGGGAATGGTAGGTTTCAGTTTCCGCCACGGATGATTGACAGGTGAGAAGCAGACGTATACATGTCCGTTTTGACCTCTAGTCCCAAATTGTTTTTTAATTGTTCACGAAGCAATCGTTGGCGACGTTAATTCAGATAAATTAGAACCATTCCTTGTGAACGGACGATCTTGAACTTGTAAATCAAATTCAAATGAAAAATAATCAAATAACATGAAGATATTCGTATGAAATTAACAAGTTACCTCCCAGACTGCTGTTATCGTCCAAGGTCAAAATTTATGTAGAAAAATTGAAAGGAATATGTGTACTGTATTAAATATGAAATCGTGACGTAGTCACCCAATATAATGCATTATGCTTCCTCGTTGTTAATTAATTCATATTCGAGTTACACATGGTGTAAAAGCTAGTCATACGTATTGTGCTGTATTTTGACTTTCGAATCAAATTGTCTGGATATGTGATACTGTAAACAATATTGTAACGATAGCGTCGTCTACTTTACAATCCTATTTATTGTTTTTAATGTATCACTTGGTTAATCTTGTAGCTTTTCCAAAGTTAGTGTGAATATTATATAATCGTATAACGTAAATAGAATTTTAACATATTTCGCAGAAAATGAAATGAAATTTATTTGTGTAAAGTTACTTATTAGCAGAGCTGTCAAACACTATTAGAAGATAGTTGGTGTTTTATTTCCCAACCTATTTTAAACTCCAACGTCTACGCTCACGTATCGATTGTCGTATGTATGTTATCGTCTGGATGCCTAAATCTACAACCACTTCCTTTCAATGTGGGATGTATTTTCATTATTCGTGTGTGATTATTATTTGTGTTCTCTAATAACCTATATGAAGTGATAATATAATTGAGCTACACTGTGCTGTTTATATCGTATATATCTATTGAATAAAACATTTTGAATCCACCGACTCCATAATTTCCATTTTTGGCACAAAAATGTGGATTCCGACGTTCTTCCATATGCGACTATAACCCTAATTTAATGTCCGAGCACTTGGTTTTTAAGAGCAATAAAGTTACCCAGAGTTAATATAGGATGCCGTAATAGGCTTATCATATGATACGAAAAGTGAAGGTACCACCTTATTAATTGAGACAAAAATTCACAAAAGCTTTGTTATACAAGTATACGCCTGGTGAAGTAAACTTGCAGACTAAGCCTTGCATGAATTCTTATCCTAGTTGTTACCTTTTGGTTTTAATTGGCATGCTACATTTTTTGTATCAGATGGTATAGTATCCTTTGTGTGGGATACTATATAAGATGAGCCAGAATTTCTCACTTGGATTATTAAAATTTGTATTGCAGTGAGTTATTACTAAATTCATTAGTGCATGATGAATGTGTCAATATCGTACGATATATTATTAATACAGGAGCTATAAATCTTTGTTTTGTGTATTATTCTCTCCAGCTCCGTATTATTAAAAGTGTTTTGCTACATACACCTGGTTGTGCGTTTGTTTTTTACGTCACGCTTTAATTTTACTATTTCTTAGGTTCTTGCTGTTGAATTCCGGAAAAATTCTCGTTGTGTTCCCCTTCTGTCCTTTGATACTATGGTGGAGTTTTTCTTTAGGTTGTCCTCGGAGTCTGTTTATGCAAGGGCTTTCCTGGTCACATGGCTACCGTGTTTCGGATGCAGATGTTACTCCCACTGGTGGCGCTTTACTCGACATCTCATACCAAAGGCATCCCTTGCCACCGTGGATTCTGTGAACGCTGCAGAACGAGGGCCGAAGTGGCATGAAAGATTAAACGCAATAAAATGCTGTGTACGAAACGGGAGAGGTTATACGTTAAGACTGGTTGACGTGAATTCCACAACGTACACAATCTTTTTAAAATACACCTCCAGACAGCGAGTTCGTGATTCATACAGATTGTAATCCATCGAACGTCGGGTGTAGGTTATTGACGGGGTCGGGCTTTTACCCGTACCACCACAGGCGTGTCGCTCTTGAGGAAGAACGACTTCGGATCGATTGAGATCGGTGTCTGCAAATGTTATACGGCAATAACAAGGTTGGTGCGGTGCATCAAAACACGGTAGGGATATAGGAGCCTATCTTAGTCTTAGACGAGGTGATTCACCCCACTGTTAATAAGCCAAAGTAGCGAAAAAAATCGCTTTTATTACCCGATATACATACTGCTGTCCAAAAAAAAATTAATGGAATATATTTGATTTAAAGTGCACTAACAGCATTGCTGTCTAACGCACTTGACATCAAGAAAATACATTAATTAGAAAACAATATGGTTTAAGTAACGCCAAAAATAACAGATAAATCAACAAGCCAATTCGGGAAGAGCAAATAAATAAACAAGTGACTGAAAAAACAAAATCGTAACCAAAAGCGACTTTTATTTATTGACCGATTTTTTTTTTGTTCAACCCAGCAGTAATCGTCGTGACATCGTTGCCGTTCAAAAATTCTGTAACATGCGTGTATCTGCCTTAATCGCCACTATTGTGCAGAATTTTCGATGTTCAAGTCTTAAAGGTAGCTCCAACTCAACATCACAGCCCCTGCCATCTGCCACTCTGCCATCACATTATTGTCTTAGCCGGGCTAGATAGACATGTGATGCGAGGAGCGGCTTCGTTTTGTTGGAGGCATTCTCAATTTCAAACATTTTTGTGAATTGTCCCGCTGATGCCCAAAACTTTCCCAAAACTGTGATATTGTGGTGCGTGTTCACCGATTTTTATAAGTAAGAGTATCATAAGGACAGTGGCTATGAGAACTATCCCTAAACAGCAGTTAAACTGAAGGCAGAAACCATAGAATATTCAAACAAACCCTTAAGGTAGAACGTATGAGAGTCATCGACAATTTTGCAAGATATGTGAAAGGGTGCCTTCGACGCCGAGGACAAAACTCGGAGCAGAATTTGAAGACATAATTATGCAAACAGATTCAGGAGGCTAAAATGTTTTGAATAGATCATCGAAAGGATAAAGTTAAAATCTATAAAACCTGAAGCAATTTAATGGAGTAAGATTTTATAAAGATCACTATATGTTGTATTTTATGAGTCACCCTGTGTACCCCGTTGCTTTAAAATATGTGTACGATATATATGGACATACCTCGGCGTTGGGGGATGGAGTTATGACGTAATGCCGTAGTAGGTTAACCAGTGTGATCTTTACTTCGTCTAGTGCGAAGCGTTTGCCCAGACATTGCCGTGGTCCTATGCCGAACGGAAGGTACTGGGCTGGGTGCAGATTGGGTCGATTTATGTCCGAGAATCTGACCACAGACACGCGTTGGGTGTGTATGATACACATAGACATAACAATAATATTATTAACGCCGACTTTGAAAAGGTTGCCTATAATAATGTTAGTTAAGCATATTTCAATTTCCTTGCCCGTGGAATTTGGCGTCCAATGTATGATTACGGAGTTTGAGAAGATGCGACGAAGTCATTTTCGATTCCGAGAACAGCGTCGTGTCAACGCCGCAGACGTGAAAACAGCCAAATCTCGTTGTCACAGATTGTCCAATTGCACAAACTGAATCTGCTTTATATCTGCTTTATAGGCGCTAGTGGTGTAGTGGTTTTAGGCGTTGCCTTGCATGCGAGAGAGTTTGCGAGTTCGTACCAGCATAAACCAGGGATTTTTTCCCGCGCCTTCCACAATAGGAAATGAGCAAGATTTTCGTGCTTGAATATTGAGAAAGATTTGTCGTGGAATGGTGTATTATAAAAATGTTTTTGGGATATAACAGGGCAATGCTGTACGTGCCACTGACATTGAATTATAAAGTAGCACCAAAACCTCGCCTTTACCTTTATATCGCTAAGAATGTGCAGAATATTGGGTGTTTGGATATTGGAAGTTGAATTTGACCAAAAAATGCTGTTACACTTTCTTACCAGAATAATCGGCTTTATATGGCCAATTTATGATATATTATAACACGAATGGAGTTGGAGATGAAAATCTTAACGCGCTTTAGACAATCTGCGAAATGGTTAGATTCAAGTGACTTCTGTTATTGCGAACACCGCAGAAGATTTTTAACCTCCCTCTTGCCCTCTTGTTTACATCTTTGTCGTGTTTGCTCATTTCCGATGATGGAAGGCACCAAAAATATCTCCACTTTGTGTGGATTGGAATTCGTAACTTCCCGTACGAACGGACGCTTTTTTGGCTACTGCCTCATTTCCGTTGACATGCGCCCCCAAAATTTGGGGACTCGCTCGTCACGGCTGAATTCGTCGCTCCCCATTAAGTCCAGCTCGAGGATTTTCAACTTGGCCTAAATATTAAGCGCGTGAGCATGTAGCACATTCCGCAGTAAATTGCCACTCACCTTTCCGGATCGAACACTTCGGGGCGAGGGTAGTAGAGCGGGTCGCGGTGAATGGTGTAGACGGGTACAGATATATGGCTACCGGCCGGTATCTCGAGTCCGGAGATTGTCGCTGCGCGTTGACAGAAACGGCCATGCCTAATGATGCGTTGTATAGCCCGTATTAGGAAGCGATTTATCAACCGGTGTTTGTATATGGGCCTACTTGGGAAACTTTCCCTCAGATTTGTAGAATTTTTTAGACATTTCATAGAATCATAAAATTGCAGATCGGCACATATCGGCTACAGATTATGCTTTTCGTTAAAGTAATTTTATCCGATCCTGCAATATCCGTGTGGAGACTTGGATAACCCTCACGGTGATTGGACAGCCAATATTAAAAGGCATATCTTTTTAAGCGACCATTTGTCATGCGCCATATTATTAGTTAATCAAGCAGGTGGTAAATGTATTAGGTGTAGGTTTAATATTAATGGAGGTAACCACTGTGGTTCACCACGCGTAACTGGAGACAAATGCACAGAGAAACCTTACCTCTGTTCGGACTCGAACCCACGAACTCCAGTTAATCATAATATATGAAACTTTACCAACTGATCACTAGACCGGTTACCTTAAGGTCGTGGGTTCGAGTCCAACAAGAGGTAAGGTTTTTGTGCACTTCTCTCTAGTAGTGTAGGTAGAAAATGTTTCTAATGCTCCTTCTGCTTTTGCCTATATCTAGGTGCGGGTTTTTTTCGAATCGCCTTTCATCTCTTACATAGGCTTCACAACACTGCCACATTCCTCGGACAACGCCCACCCCCTCGACCAGTACAATTTGTCGCCCATTGCTTATTTGTACCCGTTTCCCGTCATATTTGGCCTCCCCCCGGCCAGTGACTGTCGAGATGATTTAAGCGTATGAGCGGGATATCGCGGGAGTGGATATTAATGGCATATCGCGTCCAGTCCTATGAGCTTTAAATATCTCAACTGTTTATTCGATAAAAACCTCTCTGAAGATAACAAACGCCGCGATCAGAAACCCTAGAGTCTCAGATTTTTGTGTCTAACGGATAAAACACATCGGTTCGGTCTTCGATCACGTCATTAATTCGCAATAAATTATTGTTATCGCTATGACGTTACCGAGATAAAAACATGACAGATGGCTATGATGTAACGGCGGGGGTATTCGGCGACGATGGGCGGGTGCTGGGAGTTCGCAAAGAAGGGGTGGCTGCTCAGGTTATGATGATATTAGAATGTATATAATACGAAAATTATAATAGAATCCTCCCTATAGTGGATTTGTGGATTTCCTTTATGTGATAACGCTTTCTGAGTTACGATGTGCCTAATAGGTAAGTTACCAGCGTATAAACAGGAAGCATATGATCCAGTAGTTCATTGGGTGACTTTTCTAATAGTGGGCCCGATTCTAGTTTATCAGGAGGTCATATCATTAAGAACATTTATGAATAAATAAGACTATATAATTCGTTTTATTTTTCAGTGTCATTACATCTTCATCAAGAATGACAACTCTGCAATCATAAATTGCGTAGGCACAACTTGGTGCGCGAGCACAATATCCAATTGGGAGATCGGGCCGAGCGGTTCACATGCCCGCGGTCTATACGCTCTTACAATTTCATCGAACGGATCGCATCATGAATTCATTCTAACCGTTTAAATAAAATATTCTTAATTTTGCCCGTGGGATTAAGAGTGCGTGAGATGAAATGTCCATTATGGATGAAGTCGCCCCCCTGGGTGTTCGTGTGTGGGAGATAGGTCGACTATTAATCAGGCTCTGGACCAATTTACTGCTCGCTTGGTCAATAATCATCAATATGTATACACCGAGCGTCACCTACCAACCGCGTCGCGTATCATTTATTCGCCCATTCTTACCTGTGTACAAAGGTGCCGTTAATTGGGTCAAAGCTTGGTGAGATGAAAGAGTTAATTAATGCCACATACTTCATCATTTACGAAGAAATCAACTTTAACCTGCCACAACAGCGGGAACACGATGCCCGCCTGCCATAGGCCTGCGTTAGGATACGCGTGAATTGTTAACTCGATAGACGAGGAGATTAAAAAAGCTATCAAAGCGCGTTGATAACGAAGTTTCTTTCCCCTCATATTGAATCGTGGCATTTGAGACGTTTGCGAAATACGATTTTCGTTGCTCAATTCCCATAATATATATATTACGGGAATTGAGCAACGAATTTATATTATATTGTCGTGTTAACCACATGGGCTAGCTTTGTAAAGGGTCATGAATGAAATTGGCCTACACAACGCATACTTCGGTAGTCAGCCTATAAATAAATAAATAATTGAATAAATAAATAAACCTAACGCGATAGACATTGTTACTTAACGCTTTGACGGGCGGGTAGAGTCGCAGCACTTCGGCGATCACCTGGTCGAGACAGCGTAAGTTCTGGATGTTGTCGTGGGTCAATTCATCCTGGGGGACGCCCATACACAAAGGTGACGTGTCAACCGCAATATATTTGAACAAATTTATACAAAAATCATCTCTGGAAAATACCATGTAGTCGTAGTAACCCCAGGTGCTATATTTATACGTAATGTCGTGTCCTGTCACGACAGTGCGCGTGACCTGGTTACGTTCCGTCCTGTTGTTGAGTTTAAATTTATCGATGGTGACATAAGACGGATTGCGGGACTATGGTGTAGCAATGGGCTGCATAACTTGTGGTACATGGGGAATAGAAAATGGTCAATTAGTTACTTTTTTCGTATGTCGTTAGAAGTTCGAAAGCGTGTGAATGTTGAAAGAAAACGACGAGTGTGGGGAACCGGATGTGGTGAGAAGGGAACGTTTGCTTGAATAGTGAATCTAGTTTGCTTGTATACGGTATGAATGGATGAGCGCTTTCATTCTACGTAAGATAGGGCCACCCTTTATAGACGATACCAGTGTTTCCGTTATCTGCCGTGCAATTTTGAAAATCGGTAGCAGTTGAAAAATTGACCACGTGGGGCACGCTGTTGGAATGAAAAGACGAATGTAAAGTAGTTAAGTAATGGGGCCTCAGAGACAAGCATCTGGAATAAATGTGCTCAATTTAGCTATCATGTTACAGTTAATATAATTCCCATGTTCATTTCAATAGGAAATCTCCACGCAGAAACACGTTAATTATCCGTAATACTTATGTACACATTTAGGATTTCGCGCAAAGGTACTTAATGTATATGTCGTATCACCGAAGTTGAGCAAAAAATGGGTTTGAATTCTAGCCATGCTCCCTCACCCACCTCGCCCATTGCGCTATCTATCTCGTCCCTCACCCGGGCCTGCCAATTAGGGTGGGTAGCGAGGCAGTGAACGGCAAAAGTGAGTGTGGTAGAAGTCGTTTCGTAAGCAGCAACGACGAAGAATAAAGCCTGTGCCTTGACTTCGATTTCACTCAGTCCTGCGTGTACGATTGTATAACCTGCTTAACCGCAAGGTAGACATGGATTATGCTATATTCCTTGATTTTCTAACATAAAACACTATGAAAATATGATATTATGAAGACTTGATTATACAACACAATGCCTTGGTAATTTTATAGTGCAATACTATGTAATTTTCTTATATTTTGTGTTTTTGTAATCCGTGCTGTAATATTTTTTGTTATATTTTCTTTATATGTAATCTTACTGTATATACCTATTTTACTTATAATTTATCCATGGAATACCGAGTTCGATTTTGAACCGTAGTCATTGTGTTTCTAATGAATCATAGCAACCATAAATTTGTAAAGTGTCTTTGATAGCCATTTGTTAAAAGGGCACTATAAATCAATAAAATTTCATTTCATTCCATTGGTTCAAAATATAACCGTTTCGAATCGCGGCTGCCATAGCATTCAGTTTTCTTTACGAAATAAACCGCTGTTTATTTTGAGGTTATTTTCCCGCGATATTCGAGTTTGGTCATGGTATCCAGGTGATTGTCTGCTGTTTGGCGGAAGTAGTTCTTTTTATACATCGCTCAGTTAAATATCGCGATTTTATTCGATGACCCAGATTTCTGTGTTTTTGTGATTGGTGATAGAGAGCGTGTCTTGACTTATTACTTTTCTTACGTCTTCCTGTCGGCTCTACGATGAAAGTTCGAATCCGCACTAACTGGAAATTTTCCCGCTCCACAACGAAGATTTTTGTGCTTAAAAATCCAGAAAAAAACCTATTATCGTAGGTTATACTGAAATTTCATAAGGATATAACGAGGATATAGTATTACCGGTCGTTTTCTTATTTGATATCATGCGGTCTCGTGCATAAAGACATACCCTGCCTGTTCCGCGTGGAATTGCCGTGCATAGCGTCAATGAGGAGTTGGAGAAAGTCGTCTGGCGTCTGAAACGGCAAGCGGACGTCAACATAAAGATGGCGTCTCATAAACGACGCTAACATAATACGAGTATATTATATTAGGAGTATTCCAGTGCTAAATCAATTATAAGTAGTTATCAGAGGTAGTCATAGAGATTTGTGAATAACTAAATGCTACCATCCACAGATAACATCGTTGCTGATGGCCTGCTCCAGAGCTCGAAATCAACGACTTCTCACAACCCATCCACACTGCTCCATTCTGATGCTCCAATACTCCACCAACCACCAAGTTCCTTTAAATACACATGCGTATTCAGGAATTAGTCCCTTCCCTGAGGATTATCGCCCTTAAATATATATATATATATGTATATTGTGTATGTGCGTGCGTGTGTGAGCGCACGCGCGCGCATATTTGACAAACTAGGATATTTGTAAATTTCCTGGTATTTTCAGGATATTTGATAAGTGTCTGTTTCAATCAATAAATTCAGTTAATTCCAGAATATTTCTAAATCTCCTGAAATCTGAAGACTACTTGTAAATGTCCTAATTGAAACAGGCACTTGACAAATATCTCCGTTTGTCAAATGTCTTGTAACCTATATACGCGTGCATGCGCCTGTGTACGTGGGATTCACTATATCTAACTGGGTGTATGTATCCGTTCATATTTATGTTTTTCGGACGCCTTACGTACATCTGTAATTAAATTAGGTTCCTAAATTAAGGTTTGGAAAAGAGCGGAGTGTTGCGTGTTGCCTGCGGGATCAGATGACGCTGCCATGTTTATCTCCATCAATGCCGGAGTCGTCATTTATCTCCCCTTAATTCTACGTGGCATCTATAATATATGTCGTCTATAATGAAAAGCTCCACCGTGAGTTATCGCCCCCGTGCTCGCCACTGTCAATGAGACCTAAATTTACCGAAATCTATTGTAAAGGCTAGAGATATTACTCCCCGAATTATCGTTGTAATCTTTGATGGAATCTAGACCTTCTGTACATCTTTATTCTATCGACATCACGCGGGTATTATCAAGTGTAAACCTATCACTATTATCATCTTTGTAATTGTTGCATTCTGGGGATAAAAGCATTGTCAACGCATGTTGCGCATGTGCAGTAATACGCTGATCTTGTCACCATGACAACGAGCCATAAATAATCTTAGTCCGCTCCAAATGTGCGCCTTGACAACGTCAGATTCATTTTTCTGTATCCTGTGTTAAAATGGCGGGTCTAACTTCGCTTTCCGTCAGTTTATTGCAGTGTTTTTGTTTCTCTGACATTCATCACGATGTGTGAGAGAATATATACTGAGAGGAAAAAGTTCAGCCCCACCCTATACATTTTTCACATGGTATATAAACTTACACTGTATGACATATGTTAGTGTTAATATGCATGAGTCATTACTAGTCATACCTTTAGACTAGAAATTATGAAGCCTATGTAACATGTATGCTCAGACCAGTACCATGACTGGACATGATGAATGTTCCCAAAATATCTATTTGCATTCTCCCAAGTCAGTTTTGTTCTATGAATAAAAACTTTCGTTATTCTCACACCATAATTAATTCGAGAGCTCGTATTAACGACTATTGCTCGAAGAAAAATACGGTGCAAAATATATAATTATAGGGATGAAGGACACCCGCATGTCTAACCGTGAGACCAGACGTGAAATGGTCGTGTTTTTGATACACTGATCACCAAGTTTAGAGAGACTGGTCAGGTAAAAGATCGTACAAGGTCCGGGAGACCCAAGAAAACGAACGAACGCCATGACAGACGCCTCGGAAGAGGCATGCCAAGACATCGTTTTTTCAGTAGTAACGCCTTATGATCCCTGTTACGGATACATGGTTCAATCTTTATAAGAACTGTACGCAATGGGTTGTGGCATCTGGGTTATCGTGCGAGACGACCAGTTCAAAGAATTCAACTAAAGCGGCATCACAAACGGGCGAGAAGTGACTGGGGTATGCACCGGCGAAACTGGAACCGGCGGTTATGGAGAAAGGTTCGCTTCTCAGACGAGTCGTTTTTTTTCAGAGTCGCTTTCTTCTGCATTCAAACGACCGTAGATTTCCAGTTTGGAGACCACGTGGAGCACTCTGTGCACAAAAGAATATCACAGAAGAGGCTCCGTTTGGCGTAGAGTCCATGATGGTCTGAAGTTGCGTGTCCTATGACTGTAATTTCGACGTTCAGACAATTCGAGGAACATTGGCTGACCACATTTCGATGTGCTTAATTCACTTCCAATTTTGATTGATTCCAATGCAAGAGCCAACAGATCTAGTGCAGCGATCGAATTTCTGTGGGACAACACCATCAGCACTCTACCATGCCCGCCAAAAAGTCCCGATCTCAATCCCATTGAGCACATCTGCAATATGATTGGTCGAAAAGTCAACCGAAGGATTCCACCAGTCCAAGATGGTGACGAATTAGAGGCGTAGTGTAATACATGGCAGAGATTCAGCGCCTAATATGAGGGATGTGGAGAAAGGTTCTTGACACCCTGAATGCTCGTCGCGGTTGCACAAAATACTAAGATAAATGGACATTTTCATGAACATTGGGTCCTATTTGAACATTTTTGTGCATCATTTATAATATTTGGTGGTTTTCTGTAGCCTGAATGTCGGAAAATCCTCAATTTTACTCCCTATTTATTTGCGTGATTTAATAGGTAATATAAACTACTAAACTGCCTAATAAAGTATAGAAATATCTTGATGCTAAAGATATTAGTAAAATGTAACATTTACGCAAAAGGTACTGTGAAATATAGGGTGGAACATTTTCCTTATGTATATTTTATGATGTAGGCAGTCACCTCCGATCTTGCTGAGAGGCATATACAGTAAATCTTTGCTATTTTTCCACCCTATCGGCACACAATCGCAAGTATTATCATTTTGTATATCTTTTCAATTAATACCGATGCATATTCATGAGAAGAATGCCTCGCAACACTGAGAGAAAGCAATACAATGATAAATAAGGCGATGGCCGCGAAGTGAATTATTGGTGAGACTTGTAGAGAGCGCCACCTTGCGGCGTAAATCGAGATCCGTCCTGAACGCTCGCATACACCGCGCATAAGTCATAGCGATATTTATAAAAAAGGCAAAATAACGAAGTAGTTGATCCAGCGGGGGTGGTAGAATCGCATTGACCTCTGTCTACCCAGTTGAGTAGTGAGAGATCGGATGAATGATTCCAGTGTTTGTTATCGTCACGTGCCCAGTGTGACCCACGGCTGAAGTGACACGTCTCAAATCGGTACAATGGATGGATGGTCACGTCGCGGTTAATGGATTGTTTTGCGTACCATAACCCAGATATTTAAAAGTATCCGCAGGGAAAACATTTGTTGTTAACTTAGTGCGAAAATTGCGTAAATGACCAATGATTACGGAATCTTACCCTAAGCTGCCAGTAATAGAACGGTAGTCAATTTTTCTCTTTTAGACTGATGGCTGGGAGAACTCAATCATTTTGGATACCTTGTTCGAAGTAAACGTAAGCGAAGTTACGTAATGGGTAAAATCAAATTTTCGTTGACCGACAACGGTTGATGATAATCAGTTTCTGTTTCTACCTTCGTTAAAAACATTATGCTCTCAAGCTAAAGACCGTCTGGCAAGTGACAAGTATTAGGTTAGACAATAAATTGCCAAGAATTAGAATTATTTTACATTAAGCCAAGGTAGTAACGTGTCTTCTATACGATACTTACAACTCATTGACGATCTGAACTCAACAATAATTAGGATAAACTAATTTGAGCGATATTAAAGTCGATAACTGGATGTAAAAGACCACTCGGCAATTGTTAGGTTCCGTATTTTTAATGTGTTTGGGTAACTTTAGGGAATTCTAGCAACTTTCGGAAATGTGACATAATTTTTCGCCTTTCGAATTTGTCGGGTCCAAACTTGTTAACAGCTTTGAAATTCCATAAGACAACTCAGTATTGAGAACCACCTTGCATCCGTTACGAAATAATTGTAGATAGAAAAACACTACACTTAATACAAGATTTAAGATGGTCAATAAAATTATTCACTACGAATAATCTGACTTTGTCATTGTTTGAGGCATCCAACACATCTTCGCAACACGTCGGGAGAACATGTTCGATCTGTCAAACTCGCAATTTTTTCTCGCACGATTGGAATCGATGTGGCGGAAATTTGTCGTGGCAGACTGTTTTATCATTCAATTGACCAACAAATCGCATAGTCTGAAGACGCTATGAGCGACTCTCGACATGACAGCCACAGTATTATATAAAGTGCATGGTATATTGATGCCAGCACTCATGAAGCCACGGACGAATGATAAGTCAAAGTGACTCAAGTTGTTGCCAGTTTATACATCATCAGTTATCCACGCAAGGAAGCTTCGTCAAAATTTGCGTAATCTGACATTTTTACATGGTTTCTTCAGCCCATGACAGTACTGTACAATATTTCGGGAGAACATAGTCGGCGCATATGTATGTATTTATGTATCGATAGGCCGATTCTCACGACGGGAGGAATTGTTGTAGTTGTAGTCGTTGTAGCCGGCGTATAAGTCGAAGTACGATTTCAAGGGGAAACTTTCGGGTTAGAATTCGACTTATACGCTGGTATAGATAGTATGTAAACCACAGTGACAATGTTGCAGCTTCCTGCATCTGACGTTGCCTGAACTTGACAGCTACCCCAACAACGAGAAGGCCCACGTGACTTTAGTAACCCGGTAATTAAATCCCCTTCCGTACGCAGGGGAGTTTACCTGAGATATCCCCTGTCGCTTGCGGATTGATTCCGTCAGAATCCTGTCGAAGTACGGAGCTACACTCGCGTCGGCCGTGGACACCCTCAGGAGACGCCTCAGATGTTCCGAGAACGGTAACAGGCCTAAAACGATACTCAGGAATTCACGTGACATTTGTTTGTTTGGTTACCAAAAATAGCGTCTCTTCCTGTAAATAAAAACATAAGCAGATTTCCATACTACTTTAGCAATGTATTAACGTCCGTCGCACTCACCATAATTCATAAATTTATTACCCACGACGGAAATATTGCGATAACCTACTTTAATACAACTCCACCGAATATTTAAAACTGGGAAATCTTGCTCATCATATATAAGAGCGTATATAAAGAGGGCGGCAAAAATTTCCGTAGTCTACGATACCAATTTTTAGCGTAAAATTGGCTACTTCATCCACTTGATCCTTAGCGCCGACCGTTAATGTGTCATAGTCTCTAGTAAAAAATAAGGCTACAAAAATCATAATATGAGAACGCACTCTGAATCGAGTGCATATTATGATATGATAATAGATCTTAACTATCTGTTAAAACGTGTCTAAACCTACAATGGAACGACCTTGACCTATGGATTTCTGAAGAAACGAAAACTTCGGGGCGATAGCCATCTCGCAGTAGCGGACGAACTCGCTGTCCGGGTCGTTCTGGCAGTCTAGCTCCATCCCCATGGCCGTGGTGGTGATTACGTCTAACGTCAGACCGTGAAAAAGTCTACGTAACGAGTGGTTGTTAATATTATTGACGCGTTTGCGAAATATTACGGAAGTTAATCGATGTACAGGACAAATTTGAATACCTAGTAATCAATTAAACATCGTGATATTATTATTCAGGCATTATCATGCTGTCATAGAAGTATCTTAGAAGTGTTGTATTCCGTTTACAAGACAATAGGAAGGTTAAGAAACTTCGGCGGTGTTCGATATAGGTAACATCTAGCGCGCATGCGCGCGCACGGTGGGATTCCCCCGCCAGCGAATACCGTCGTCTAAACGCCAAAAACGCAAAAATTATTAAATCTCGTTGTTGCAGATTCTACGACATCGCTCATTCTATTGGTTGAAATTTACCCCGATGACCCCGAATTTTTGTTTCAACTGTCATATTGGACTCGATCAGGGTCGACCGCCGTTGCAGCTTAAAATCTTGACGTGCTGTTAACAATCTACGGCGGAGTTCAACATGTGGTGACCTACAAGACCGCCGAAGATGACTACGCCGAAGTTTCTTAACCTCCCTATTGTCTTGCTAACAACCATTGTGTGTATCTAATTTTAGTATTTATCGAGCAAAGTGTACGAGGTGAGCTACTTCCGATCTCACCGCATCGCATCGATGTCTGATTGGTCGGCCGCCATCTTGGCCACGTGATCCATCATGATATCGACGCCCTTCTGAATTGCTGGCGTCATCTAGAATTTCGAAACAACGAGTAAATAATCAGTCACATTATCGACATCATCATTATCAGTCGCTCCGCTACCCAATAACAACATCAATCATCCAAAATACCACTCAGCTAAATGTCCCGCGGTCATTATAACGGAACCACTCGCATGGCGTTACAATTTCCTATTTTATACTCACAGCACGGAGTCTCGACGAAGTAAATATCGGCGATATTACGGAGCGAATGCGCTTCCAGTCGTCTCCTCTGACGTTCATGATTGAGTGGTGAAACAGCGGCTCCCTGTATGTGTCTACCTAAAACGGCGAAGAACGCCCCCACGCACTTATTGGAAATTTACTTTAACATAAATGCAAACCATCTCGCATTTGTGTCCAAAGTATCGTTCTAATTCTTCTAAATACCTGCGATGAAGATGTGGTGAATTCTTTTGTATGCAAATTCTCTCAAGTTCTTTCATATTATTTTTGAATATTCCTAAGTTTCATAAGTTTTTAACATACAAACGGACAAGATATCGGACAACTGACGAAATATTATGCCCCGAAAGGAGCTCTTTGTGGCGACCTTGGCATTGTTGGGACTCTTGGAGATATGATCGCAATGACGAACTCTAACTCTCGATCTTACCAAATACAAAGTTATCACACCTAGTGAACCAGTTTAAAAACGAGAAGGTTTGAACTCATTACGTGATAGCTAAGAATATCAGATGGTACACCCACACGGTAATATATTTACCCGGAAATAACAACGATCTTACTCTGGCTCTTTGATATCGGGTAATTTTTACGAAGCAAAAAATCTATTATACCCATAATCTTTTTATGGTATTTTTCTAAATTATAATGGCGGCCGATCGCCGTGAATGACTGAAGAAAAGGTAGCACCCTCAAAATCCACCTTCGACTTATAGGCGGGTCAAGAGCAAAACCACGATTTCGTCGGCCAGAGTTGGGGGTCGACTTATAGGCGGATCGACTTACAGGCGAGGATATACGGTAAGTTGCCTTTGAATGTCGTGAAACCTATTTGATGGGCTCGAGCGGGGTCTCAATGATATATACTTAGTTATATAGCGAGAGAACAACGCAGAGTTTCTGCATGTTTCTTAGGAAATGTTTGATCCGTTCAAATTCGTTCTATATCGGTAAACATCTTGTATTCGATATTAGCCAACGAATATGGCACTTGGAAAACGGGTTAACTGACTGGTTTTAAGTCATAAAAATTGGTTTCCATGTAAAGCGTCGGTAGTGACAGATAAAGGCAGTCGGTTAACGCGCGTGGGATTTCATCGTCGGTGGTTCCACAAGAGCAGGCTATCGAGTCTGTGCCCATTCATTGCTTAGTCAACCGCAGACGAAGTTCTGTAAACCCATCGTGACTGTATACCTGATGAAAGTCCGCACCGTATCGACCAGGATGAATTATCTCTCTTTATCTTCCTACTATATCAATCACAAATTCCGTTTTAATATTCAGGCCGCTCGAAGTGAGTGTGTCAAATGTCAGTCTTCTGAACTACTCGTGTTTTCATTTGATCTAAAATGACTTTCACTTTGATAACCTAACCCGTGTATTTTAATATCGTAAGCTTGAAAAGATCTTACGGTCATCACGATATAATTGCACCTATTAGGGTATTATATATACGCTTTCAATGGATATCACTAATAAATGGAAAGCGAAGGTGAAGTCGTCGTGGTTTTAGCGTAGGGTATAGGCACCCGTTGAACATCTCGCGGTAAAATCGATCAGGCCAAGACGTATTCACGCCCACTTTCTCGAGGTCGGGTTTCATTTAGAGTGACAGCATCGTGAAACGAACGCTCCGATCTGTATCATTATTTTACGCTGATGTCGTAACGCGGTTATTTTCCTTTACGGCTTCGGACCGTCTCTAAACGACCATATATCTCGGAACAAGCACGCCTAAGGTTTTTGATATACGCTCGAGTACGCCTCGCGCACTCGAATCTGCTCGTCAATTTCGCGTTTTCAACTTTCGCTTCACTCGAGGAAGTACTTCATGCCGCGCGCTAAACGATTCTCATATTTGTCGGTTAGTCTAAGTATCTCAGGTCTTGTCGATTAATATCGAGTATGAGGAAGTGAAATGAAGGTCAAGTCATATTACGAAAAACCCATAAAATGTCAGATTTATCCCATGTCCAATGCGATATTACAAATATGACCATATGAAATGAAGAGCAACGAAACGAAATGAAATCAATTTGAAGAAATTGTATGCATTAGCCGAGAGGTAAAAATTACTTCACATGAGTAGCATTTATGAATATATGTATGTAAAAATCGGAAACCGATACAGCGTCGTCTGGGCCATTATTAATCTTTAACAAGAGTAGGCTGTGGTTAACACGACAAATAGATAAGTCTTCGTTATAAGGTGAGGAAAACACGTTGGTGGGAACAATCGAATCTCGACAGACAGTTGACTTTCGTCCATTCAGTTCATACAGTCTAAACGTCTACAGAACAGTCTGCATATAGATGTCGCATACCATAAATCTATCAGAGGTGATGATTATTTATAATGTGAACCAAGAGATAGCGGAAACGCCCCAAAGAGCATGTGGACACACAGCCTCGTCAGAGATCAGAGAGAGATGAGAGAGAGAGAGGGGGGGGAGAGGGAAGGAGGGATGGACGGGTG